>BRZM01003255.1:43905-98262 GCA_033238685.1 Lates japonicus | reverse complement strand
TTGTTCCACATTTAAACTTAATGCCCCATAATACAGTATGTGGAACACACAGTTACTTGCAATGCAGTTTTGGCGCCTGGACCACACTTAAATTTAATCAGCTTAAAATAATAATAAAAACAATCTTATCCTGGACTGAAGACAGGCACATCAACATGTCTGACAACTTGTAAAAAGTCAGGAAAGCTCCAGTTAGGTTTCTAGTTAAACGGTATTGCCACTGAGTTAAAATAATTGTTTTGCTGGTAATATGATGATGAGATATAACACAATATTGCAGACATGGATTGGTGTGATGGTGTGAATTTGAAGTAAATGCAGAAGATATACTGTGACCACTTTACCGGCAGAGTCAGTTATAGAGTTAGAGCATGCACCTGGGTCAGTATGGCTTTCAATGAGAAACCCATATGATAGTGTCATTGAACATCAGGGGACTGACCGTGCTGTCAGAACTGCCAAAGGGCAACAATGACCGGCTCATATCCTGGGGATTCAAACGGTATCATTTTAGCAACATAACATAGTATTGCTTTTGTATAGCATGTCACACACACAAACAAACACCCACACTGCCACACACCCATGATTCATGTAGACTTTTTGCATGTTTGTTGAGGACGCTGCCAGTAAGTTGTTAGGTTGTCTTACATCGGTCACTAAGCCCTTGACACAGCTACGAAGAGCTCTCCACATGACCTTAAGCACGGCAGCCATGAACTCTCAGGGGGTGCAGGCACCAAGCAGTGACAGGCGAGTGAGGAGGGGGCAGCCTGCAGCTTTCAGTCAGACACTGTGTTCTCTGGGCCAAAACCGCAGGTGTTTATGACCTTGCCTCCCTAGATGAGCATCTCAACAGCCATTGCTATGTATGTGCACGTATGTGTGTGTGTGTATTTTCTGGGGGTGTGATTCGCAGGGGTATTGTGCATAATCAGTGGGGTGTTGAATGACTTGTGTTCCATGTGTAATTGGGTCGCATTGCCAGAGATTAGCGTGGGTTTAACACTGAAACTGAGCTTCATTCTAGGAAGGCTGCAGTGGGCTGGGCAGACCAGCCAGGACAGGGATCTAACAGGGGGTCGAAGAGTCCAAGGCTGCTCTCTCAGCTCTTTTCAAAGGTCAAGCTGATGTAAAACGCTCCTGACCAGCATCTATGAAGCCTCACAGCCAATTTTATCCCAGAGTGGCATCTATGAACTAATAAATGCCAGTTACATAGCTGCCAGCATTATATTTAGACTGGGGTTGAGCAGAGGAGAGATTGGGGGTGCAAAATAAGGAACGTAGACCCAGTGGTCTTTAACACATTATTTTAGGCTGTCTGGACTACTGGAGATTGACATTCTTAATTCTATCTCCCTCTCAATCTGATACTGAACCTGCCACTGTGCCCTCTGAGGAAGGTTGCTCCTGCTCCTGGGGGAGCTATGGATTACACCTTAGGGGACATGTACTATAGATACGATTCATACTTAAAAGGAAAAGTGAGGTTGTGCTGCAAACCCGTCATTGTCAGGTAGTCAGAAACATTTAGTAAAATTTGTGCTGTTACTGAATCTGGCTGTGGTGACTGATGTTTGTAAAGCTGTTGTAGGTTTAGGAACTGACTTAATTTCACACTGCCCCCAGAGAAGGAGGAAACGCAGACATGAAGGGCAAAAAACTACAACACAGATGAAATCAGCTCTGCTTAGAGTCACCAGTCTTGTTCAGAACAAACCACAGAATCAAAGAAAGTACATCTAACTTATAATGATGCTTGACTGTCATTCGACAGTACTTTTATAAACAAGTGCTCAGATGAATGAGTGCACTGAAAGGTGATATGAACCAGGTAGTGGATATTGGCAAGAGACTGGGAAATGTGAGCACTCATAGCAGGCTTGGAAGGTAGATGGGGCTTATTTTCCCACTGGAGATTCAGTTCTTATGGCTAATACAAAAGTACAAGCCTTCCAGCATTATGTGTCAATATTGTGTATTTCTGTGTGTGTGTACATGTGCAGCCTTATAAACATTTGTATTATTTTACGCTGTGATTCTGAGCATGTTTTAAAAATACTGTATGTGTGTGTTTGTAATGCGTATATTTCTATGTGAACATTGTGCCTGTGATACTGGAGACAGTATGAGTGAGCCTGTCTGTCATCTAGCTGCTAATGCCAGCACTGCCAAAGCCGTTCTGCCAAACAAAGATGGACCAAAAAGAGCAACAACGAGAGAGTGTCCATGACATCCGTACCTGATGCCTTTACAAAGCCAACAACACAACAGCAGAGCTTTGGCTCTAACCACTGCTGGGCACCACCATTGATCCCATATCTTCAGATAATGTATGTAGTACTATGATGACGCGGATTGATTTAGATATTGAGTTATGCTGCAGGTGGGTTTTCATGCATTGTTCTGACTGGCTAACGAAACGGTTTAAGGATCAGAGGCTACAGAAATTATGAAACCTGTGAACATTATTCTAATATTAGATTAAATAATTTGTTTGGATAGAGATTTTTACAGTGTAATCTATTTACACCCACTGTCACGAGGTCATTGGTGAAGTACTCAGAGCCTCCACAGCTGGCATTAGCTAGTTAATGGCATGATACTAGCAAAGAAACGGAATTGCTGGCTATTGAGAGCTAGGCTTCTGATGAGGAGTCATTATCAAGGATAAATATACAGGCTCGCGGTGCTGGGATTAAGAAGCAGGTGACAGGGACTAAGTTTGACTTAGCAGGGATAAATAAGCAGTGGAGGGTGATCTGGGGTGAGCAGGTGCAATGCGTGAGCCAAAACTTTTCACTTACAAGCCTGCATCATTAACATCAAAATGTTCCGGACTTGACGATTCCAAATTACTTTTCAAACTGATATTTTGGAAGCTTGTCTTTTGACGCGACTTATGAGGAAGCAGGTTATATCTGAACCAAACTATATCTTTTTTTTATGACAAGTAGGCCAAGTATAGCGATATCAAAAATAAACTGTTATTTTCAGCGGCAGCTCATCTGAGCAGGCGGGCTGGTCTCTGGGGTTCTATTGGTGTAGTGTCAAGAAATTGTGTCGTGTATTTGCAAGAAAATGGTGTGTCAGTGAGACAATGCACTATAAATAGGGCTCCCTCAGGGCTGAATATAACTGTCCAGGAGACCAAGGAGGGTTTGTTCCACTCTAAACTGGGGAACTCACGCATGACCCCCGCTGCTCGGTGGGTGTTCCCAGTTGCTGATGGCCAGCCTCACTATAACCTTAATAAACTTTAGCACTTCCTCCAAACACTAATCATCTGTAGTATAAGCCCATGATTGAGTAGATGAAACCTATTACTGGTGTATGAGTGAACTGCCAACAGGGGGCTTCATGAGCATGCGTGGACTGACCAGTATGTATGGGTTGGGAGAAGTCAGTTGTGTATGTACACACATATAGGATACTGCAACTGCATTCGGTAGGCTTTATTACCAGTTTCTTGAGTCTAGTAGACAAACAACTCCAAGACTTCTTAAGTGGAGTGCTCCTTTCCCGAAATGATACATGTTCTTGCACGCATTTTTAGTCTCTCAGCGCCAGGGATGAGCTAGGATGCTGTCATGTAATACGGCTTCTCCCATCCATTATACTGGGCATTAAGAATTTACAAATGGCTCCAAACTGTCATTTATGCATATGTTCCTATGAACGGATAGATCTGGAGAAGGGGCTGCAGACGATGATAACATCAGCATTCACTCAGGAGTTCTAAGCAACGCTGCAAAGATGATGCCAACAACTGCAAACCGAGAAAGTCCCTGATTAAAATTTTGTATACAAACTCAATTTTCTATATTTGAGAATGACTCCTTCTTGAACTTGGAGCTCATTAGAGATAAATTCTTCAATGAACACCTTGCACAAATAAGAAGCATCCTAAAATACTTTCAGCCTTGCCACTTGCCCTTAGAAGTCAGGTCAAGTGTAGCCACACTAACTCAGCGGGTGTTCACTCATGGGAGCAAGGTTGGTTGACGGGCATCTGGTGTCGTGTCGATGCTGGACATAATGTGGTGGTGGTTTGCTCAATGCTGACATGTTATGTGTAAGGAAAGCACATTTTATTATTTGACAAGTGACAAATTCCCATATGATAACGGCTGGTTTTAGTTTGTGAGCGCGTTTTAAAAACAAACTCTAAAACCTCCATTACAAGCCAAAACATTCTAATAACATGATTGGAAGGTTAATAAGCTTCTTTGTAGCCAGTTCAGATGCAGAACAGGTCGTCATCAAGTCCCTAGAGTACTGGTTTCCACAGTTTGAGGCTGGCGGAGCAAGGACTGGAATGGTGCTCAAGAAAATAGTCATGCAGTCAACTAAATAAATGACGTTAACATGGAGGGGATTCGAATTGAAACAGGACATGGGCAACTCTGCCCGGCCGTGATAGAATCCGGCCGCAGATTGGCTGTGGTTATTCAGACTTCGAACAGGTTCTATCCGCGCGCGTATATTGTGGAGTGGCTACTGTAGCAGCAGCACTCTAAGGAAATTTCTTGTAAAACACAAATTTTCTTATCTTGCTTGCACATGTCACCCGCAAAATTAACAACTGTGCTTATCCAGCATGCCCTCGCAGGGCGGTGTGGCCTGTGCGCGGTGAGAAACCAGTTCATAATATTTTCGGGAAAGATTCTAATTATCGCCTGAGCCAGATCACTGCGGTGATCTGTTACGCGGCAGATTGAACTTATCCTGACATGTTTCACCAAATGATTCTTGGTTTTAATAATACACACACAGATTTTACTCCAAGCAAGCACTCACACAGCTAAGCAATTTGTGCTTGCCTTAGCAAATCATTTGTGCTTTTAATTTGTTGTTTCATTACAACATGACTGTTGCAGGGTAGGTGGTGACACGAGGTGTCCCAGGCCGATTATAGATTTGTGGCATGCGATGGGCGTGTGAGCTCTACATAGTATATGCGACTGAGACACAACACTGAACGACTTATCTTAAATAAGTAGAATACTACATATACGCCTGTTTAGAGAACAACGAGATTTTAAGGCGGGTGGGGATGTTGCTCAGTCTTACGTCAATCCTCATACCCAGACCAAAGAATAAAAGTTACTGTGAGGGTGATCAAACTACTTTTGTGAGTTACTGTATGGTAGGGTGACTCATTTATCTGTATCTATCTCAATGTATACTACTAGTATATCTTGCTTTAAGAACATAACAAGTGTCACAAGTTTATCTCCTAATATACAAAGCACAGACAGTTTTCACTCAAAAAAATCGAGCCATCTTTGTTATTTACTGTTGATTGCAAAGACAACAATGTATCAAATGCGGCATCAGATGGTAAAACATAGAAGCTTCATCTATTTGGATTCATAAATTAAATCAATGAACAAATAAACAACAACAGACTGTTTAGTGAATTAACATCAATAAAATAATAAACACATCAGGACAAAAACTGTTCATTTACTTGAGTTCTCACAAGTGTTTTACAACAGGTAAGAGCAATTAGTGGAAGAGAGAGGTAAAACATTAAGATGTCCTAAAACAAGACAATTATGATGGGGGGTTTCAGATATGATAAGCAATCTTGACTGAATGAATGCAGTTTGGATCTGGATTATGAAAGTGTCAAGGGAGCGAGAAGGATCTTCTGGGATTCCTGGTGTCTTTTCAGAACGCAGGACTCCCATGAGCACTCTCATGGCAGTGAGACTGGTCTGTTGAGCCACAGCTCCTCTGCCCTTCTCCTTGTTCAGCACAGACACCACAGAGGCAGCAGGGTGGGACACGATGGCACAGAACACACCAGCTGCACAGAGAGGACAGGGATCACTGCGACTGAAGGGAAGAACCTTGTCCAGGTTGCCACGCCTCCTGTGGGAGATGGGCAACGGTTGCTACTTCATTATGACTCAGCTTTGCATGTATCTATCACATCATTGGGCTGTCTCGAAAACCAGGCAAGCCATTAGTGACCTCTTAATTTCATATGCAGTCTAATATTTTTGCTGCCAGACAGCCACTGGGTTGTTAAAGTATGTTGTATCTATCTATCTATCTATCTATCTATTATCTATCTATCTAGGATATCAACGAAATGAATTATTTATGTTTCCTCATTAGTTCATGAGCACAGCTGGCAGTACTGACCACTGACCCCATGTGACCACAGTGTGGAGTCATGGGCTGACATGAGGCGCTGACATGGTGAAGTCGGGAGTTATCTTACATGTCATCTTATCTTGTCATCTTAGTCTTAGTCATTTCAAAATGCACACATATGAGAAAAACCTCCGTTTAAACTAACTTTCATCTAGTTGGGTAGACCTTAAGAATTGTGTCTCTGGTGATAGAAAAGAGCCTACTGCACGATGACTTGTCATCACAGTACATCACCAATGGTAATAATATTGATTGTGAGGGCTGCATACAAAACTGCTGCTGCGAGTGTTTTGATGAATGAAGGCATCTGTTTATTAAGGAAATATATAATGACTATGAGACTGTGGAGCAAAACTTTAGAGACATAGAAGTGGAAAGATTATTTCTATATTCTGTGTGTGTTTGTATAGGCGAGATAATGTTGACATGTTGTATATTATTATCTACTGTGCATCTAAATGATGATATATGTCTGTGTATGCAATTATTAAGGCAACAGAGGCCACGTCAATCCTTCATTCTAACCCGCTGCCTGTGCACCATGTTATCTGTGTGTTAGATTTAACACCAGTGAGTTCTTTGTCTATACGACCCTGCACTGGTGTCAGGTGCTAACCAGACTTTCTTTGGGATGACGGTATCTGGGCTGAGCTAATAGGACTCATCTGTTCTATGACTGGGCGGGGCTGGAACTGAAGCTGGGGTCGGGGGCCTGCCTGGGGCATATTGCTGCCATACATCAGCCTGTCTGGTGTGTATGAGTTGTGTGTGCATCTAGGCTGAGAGGGAGCTCTGTGTGGCTAATATGTGTGTGTGTGTGTGTGTGTGTGTATATTGGGGGTTATCTGCATCGTACGTCAGGGCATAACTTAGTTTCCCAATGGAGATAGATGACTGGGAAGCCCCCAGGGAGCAACAGGTTTGGTTTCGTTTTCATCGGGTGGATCTGAGCAGGATTGATGTTGGGAGGCTATAGTCCCAACAGCTAAGAGTCATGCCGATCAACATCAGAATATACAGGAGTGGTGTAAATAGTGGTGGTGGTGTCCCAGTGAAACTGGCTCTTTTTATAGGAAAAAGTTTACAAAGTTTGTTCACCAATCAATAAAAAGGCAAGCAGCATACTCATTAAAATGAAAGGTACCAAAAGATAAACATGACAGCTTAAAGATCAATTTCATCGCCTGCCTGAGGAGTTTGGAGAGTGCTCATTGTAGCTCAAGGTGGTTTAAAAAGTTTGTGTTGTAACTGGGACTTTCAAGGGTGTGACATTGAGGCAAACAGAAAAACCCTAAACCCTACAGTAAAAAGGGTTTGACGGGTGAGAACTTACACTGGGATGGGCAAGTGTGTCACTGCAAACAGTGAACTATGGACACGGAGGTAATTAATTCATATATGCGACTTATAACATAACGACATTCACTCCACGAAATACCTAAAATATAAAAAAAATATCACCTCCAAATTAGGCTGACACATTCAAGTATTTAAATATAGGTTGCAAAGACATACAGAAACATGATTAATATAAGCATATAAATAGTAGATGCAACTAACAAACTGACCTTGAGATTTTTAAAGAAAAAGCACTTTGAATATAAAAAGTTGAGCAATAATGATTCTAAAATTAAACATTATTTTACTGTTCTAATGTTATCAAATTACACATGTTAATGGTATGTATAAAGAACAAAATACTTCTATCTAAAATAAATATCATCTGTATCTCAAGTCCATACTGTAAATAATTTATATATGGTTTTGAGGAATGTGCCTTATGTGCTGTGTCCGCTGGAAGCAGGCAGGAATGGTTACTAAAAAAAAAAAGCCAGCTGCAGTACAACTGATTGTACTTTTTAAGAAGGTATGCTGATATAACAAGTGTCCCAGTGCAAAAAATGGAGGCACTGCTCATGGCTGAAAACATTTGGGTGTTTATGATCTTGGAAAACAAAAAAAAAGTACAAAATCTTTAGCAAATATTTTGCTGTCCCAAATGATGGATGTCTCATTGATGTAAAATATACACATACACTTATTTCTGGCTCTGAAAAATATACTATGAATACACACACTACACACCAAGAGGCCCCTTTGGAGTGGACAGTTGTGAAATGCAACTCTGACAGCTGGTCCAGCAGATGGCAGTGAAGGATTGGCCTGTGCAGTAAACTCGATGCAGAAACTGCTAAACATATATGTGTGTGTGTCATTACGCTTCATCTATCTGTGTATGTGAAAACATGAGACTTTGAGCATTATACTGTATTCACCCTTCTTGCAATCCAGTGTCATTGGGTTAATAACAACTTCAGTGTGGGGCCTGTGGCTGAATAGCTAAAGTCTATTGGGTCTCTTCATGTTGGTGATTACTGGAAGAGGCTAAAACTTATATAATATCAAAATATTGGAAAAGCCACACTTAGAAGAAACAGCCTTGTGACTTGTGACCGGAGTTACCTTTGTCTGCTGAACAGCAACCTTATCCACATTTTATACAGTCCTTATTAAAGAATGTTTCTAGAAAAGGACTTTAAGTAAAGATAAGGCTCTCTCTGTCCCCCTCATGTGTCACCATCTGTAGAGATCCAGGCCATTCTTGAGTAATATGATGCCAGAATGACTGTTTCATCCCTGGAACAGACTATAGAAACATGTGTTTCACAATATTTGACGGATGGCTGTTCTCCTTGATGAGGAAGAAGTAACTAGAGCCAACTGCCTGCCAGGATCTGTGACTAAAACTGTTTTCAAAGACTCCTAATACCAACCCCAAAACCAGAATGTTTACCCAGTTGGAAAAGATCTATTTAAGAAAATTCATTTGGCAGGATACAAAAATGAACAAGATATATAAAACATTGCCTAATAAGTATGGTGATATGCAGATATCCAGATGGCATAACTGGTCATTCTAATTCTTGAAATGATATGCTGGTATACATTTCTAATGAATGCAGCTTGCTTGAAGTGAAAAAAACCCTGAGAACATACTGCTGACTTCTCTCATTCTGTGACTGTTAAAAATTATTCAGACAAAACTCATAGCTAAGTTATCAATACTAAACCAAATAAACTAAGCATATATTCTCAGTAAATGTGCTCAAATGAACACAACAGCACTATATAAGCACAAAAGGTTAATTAACTATCAGTTTCTTAAGTGGCAAAATTACCCAAGATATATTTAATAAGGTTGTCATTGCTTAAATGTTTATCTAGCTATTATTCTCTTCATTTTATTGAATGTTGATAAAGCTAAAGACTTTGAAATCCTCCCATCTAAGCATCAGATAAGTCTGGATATAAATATTTGACTAATAACAAGGATGATACCGAAGATTAAAGTGAAAGAAGCAGTGAAGGCTGCTGTACATAAAATAAAATAGTGTAAACTTGAAATTATGTATCATTAAACCACTTCTGTTCTATTTTAAAAAATGCTTATTAAATACTACAGAACCAAAATTACGGCCACTTTGTAATGAATCATATTTTTCTTTTAGAATCTGATTATTCTGTTTTACCTTTTGTTTTACAAGGTGATTTTAATAAATCTAACTTAACTCAAATGAGAGCAAACTTGAAATCTATAGGAGATCTGCTGTAAAATTAACCAGACAATGAAACTGCTACCAGACTAAATGACTTCAAGTAAATGAACTCCTAGTAAAGTAGGGGGCTCAGTGTGTGAATGTGGCTTCCCACTCTGAAAAGGGAAGGCCCAGTAACTGTGTGTACATGCAATCACCATGCAGTATGTCCCAGGCCAGGGCAGGTGGTTTAGTCCAGTCAGCTGCAGCCATAAGGTCTTGACCTTTGTCAAAGCTCACGAGCGATGTCCAAAACTCTGTGTAGGTTTGCTGTCATGTTATCGCCCTATCTTTTCAAAACAGCCATGGCTAACCGTCTGATTTCATATTACGACAAGACACAACGACTAATAACTTCGTGACGTGTAACGTCTGCAACCGGGAGAAGGGCGGGAGAGACGAGGGATGGCGCATTGCCTGCTGGCTTTTGTGGCAAGGTGCTGGCGCGGGACGTGAAGACAGTGGGCGTCTGATGGGGAATATGAGCCGGAACAAAAGCGGCGGCTGAATGGGAATATTTGATTTGGTCAGGCTGTCTCTGGACGAGCGGCACAACGTGCAGAGAAATTCAATAAGAGACAGGTGAAAAAGATAGAAATTTTGAGGAGAAAGAGACAGAACGCACCTTTATCATCCTGATTGATTTGAAAGCCCTGAGGAACAAAGATACGGCTCGATGGCCTCAATGTCCTTTATCGCCGCTTGCTCCTCCAGAGAAGTTCCCTCTGAAACACGCCATTACACAGAAGGAAAGCTATGAACAAAGCATACTGCATGTGTTTACACACACACACATACTGACATGAACACACAGAGGGTCAGCCATCCCTTGTCATGTTCAAGAAAGGCTGAATTCCACTTGGACTGGGCAGTTGATTGTATGTTCTGTCTCTGTATAATGTTCTTGACACTTATGTATAAGGAAATATCTGATATTCCCCTATTTTAATCTTGGCCTCCGTGAAAAGAACTCTTGTAGCCAAGGGCATGGAAGTTAGTACAAAAGGTAAGTGGAAAAATACTAACAGAATAATAGCCAGACAGTGAATTACACTCGAATATGCATTCTAAAATAATCAAAGCAGAACACAAACTCACCGTGGAATTTCATTATAAGCATTAAATGTGATGGGTTTCATACAGTTTTCATGTATCAGAAAGTATTTTGCTCTGAAAGCAATCCAATCAAGTAAAAAAGACAGAAAGGGTTTCTATTAAATTACTTGAACGTCTCATACATCCAGTTCATCAGATAATAAAATCATTCCAAAATTCAAGAAACCGGTCTTTTATGGCGTGGGAGGGCAAAATAGGTGTGCCAGGAAGAAGTTAACAACAAGGAAAAAAAAAAAAAAGCGACAGAAGTCTAGATATATTATTCTCTGGTTGTCAATCCTTTCCCTTCTGATCAGTCAATATTCATCCCTCTCTCCCCATCCATCCGTCCTCTCCTGCACTCTCCCATCTCTCTACTCTGTCAATCCCGCAGACATCTATGTTTCTCTGCTCCACTGATGTAGGCTGTGTCATGAAAACAAGTACACAAATGGGAACACACACACTCACTCACACATACACAAAGAACAACGGCATACGAGTACTCCCACATGTACACGTGTGTTTGCAAACTTACACACTTATAGCAGTCGCACTCATGGCTCACTTAAATCTGTACACGCAGTATACACACACACACACACACACACACACAAACACACACTGCTAATGCAGGAATTAATTCAATCCATTAGCAGCTACAGAAAAGGGTGTCACGACAGATCTTCATGGCCTTGGTATTTAATGAATAAATGAATATTTGTTCCGGCTTTCACAGCAAAGCATCACATGCTATCTCATGCACACACACACACACCAAAGGCACACACACCCTATTATAGTTCATAATAGCACTCAAACAAACTCGGTTTTGATTTAAATGCACTGAAGAATTGGACAACTGAGTGACAAGTGGAATTAAGCCTTCCTATATGACAGACTATCAGCTTGTCATCCTGTGCGGGAAGATGTGAGCAGAGACTCACTGCAAAGCGGCTCCAAAAATAGTCATTACCTTGACTGGGCTGCTAGATGAAGTCTGAACACTGGCCTAATATCCTCCTGGAGACTGTGGCCTGTCCTTCATACCACTATCACCAACGCTCGCTGTACGGCTGTGCGAGCGTGCAAGTGTGTGGATGAAAACTAACGCCTGTGACTGGCCAACAATTAATTCTGCACAATTTATTCACTTTTTCAATTACCCCCTTCTCGGTTGTCCTTTGAGCATGAATGGCCTACATAAAGCACTACCACACAAAAACACAACACAAACCGCCACACTGACATGTACACACATAAACACACACACACACACACACAGCCCATATCTTCTAGCATCTCCTTGGCAGGCCCGTCTGTTGCTGGGCTGTCCGTGTGTGCTGCAGGAATCCATTAAGACCTCAGACTTTTTGACAAACACATTATTGGTAGATAAAATGACTTCCATATGCTGTTTGTCAGATGTCAGCGGGAAAAGATATGTATTTCATGAGAAAATCAAAAATAATGGACTTTGAGTGCGGGCCTAGCGAGCTTAGAGGCAGACAAAAATCAATACTCTAGCTGGGCGAGCGCACTCCGCAGCTCGGAGAGGTCAAAGTTGATATTTAATATTGACACATTATCTGGCAAATTAATTTAACAGGTCGACTCGATTGTCACCGCATTAGGAACGCTTCTCTGTCAGTGATGAGAGGAGGATAAAGTGAAAGCTGAGACAGAAGAGAAACAGACAGAGAGGGAGAGACAGAAAGCAAAAGAAACAAAAGCAGATGCAATTAAATGTACAGTACGCACTGCTTTAAATTAGGTTATTTTTTTATCTCTCTGTGGTATTTGTGTCTGGATGCTGAAATGCATTAAACCCACTACCACAATCCAGGAAACGAGATCAAACTCAATCAGTAAAAATTTTGTTTTCTATGGATTGTGACTGAGCAATGTATGTTAACATGTGTTTGTGTCCTGGCATGTTTACACCTATCTGTGTGTGGGTGTGTATAAAAGAGGGAGTCAGAAAACTCACTTGCTGTGTCATTACTGAAATTAGTTGGACAGACAGCAGTGCTGATGAGTGACTCAGAATCAATAGGCTATTGTTCTCTCTAAATAGCTGTTTGTCCACTTCATTGATTAAGACCAGGAGATGGGGAGAGAAAATCAAACCAGCCAATGGAAACAGATTTCAGCTCATCTCCTTCAGCCTTGAAGATGAGAGTGTTGTGCCACAGTTACATGTCCCTGTCAGAAGAGGGAGCTGTTCAACAACACATGTCCATGTGCGAGCAGAGGCCTCAGGCTATGGCAGTGTTGTCTTTGTAAACTTGACTTTGGTCTACAGTTTGTCAATCAAGAGCAGCCGAGCTGAATATATTGCTGCTACTGATTAATTCCAGTAATTGAGTGCACTAGCGTGCCAGCTAAATTACCGCAGCACTTGTTGTGTGGAGAAAAATAACTAAAAGGAAAACTAACTGCTTGTTTTATTGAAGTCTCGCAAATTTTGGCAAATCTTTGACAGTGTTTTGGAATTATATGGCAAACAGCGAGTTTAAAGGCATTTAATAAATGTACTAAAAATGAATAACAAAGAAGGGGCAAACTGTGCTGCTGTATTAATGGCGGATAGTGTGAGTACAAGAAACATATTTGGGACTTGTGTCAGAAAAAAGGTGACTCCCATTTTAATTTGGCCGGCTAAATCAGCATATAACTTTTTCAATTTGTCAAAGAAAAGGATTCAAATTCACAAAGATTTGTCTTAAATGTAATTTTTATATTTTTTTTCTGTGTTCTCTGAGCAGCAGCACTGACACTCTGGCTACTGCAAACCCAACAATGACACAAACCCCAGTTCTTTGAACACATGAGGATAAACATTTATCAGAGTTCTGTAACCCATGCCCAGCTTTCACGTGGGCATGCTCACGCTTGCACACAGCAACATCTCCTGGTTTCCCAGGTTTCAATAATGTGTCCTCCCCCCTCCTCCTCTGCCCCCACCCTACCTCTCTCCCTGCACCGCGGTAAAGATGTGTAATTCAATGCTCAATTTAGGCCCGTCTCTGTGGAGATTTTTTTGCCTGCTAATTGATAGAAATTAAGCCATTAATCAAGCCACTAGCCATCATTCAACCCAGGGAAGATGAATACAAACTTTCATAATAACCACCTTCCCCATTTTAGCCCTCATTAGCATTAATTTTTAATGTAATTATGCTATTCTTTTACACTGAGCTCATAAATTACTGCTCTTTTGTTGCTGGCTGGCCTTGTAAAATCCAAAGTAATGCTTTGTAGTCTGATCTTTAAGGCAATTACTGGCTTCTTCACTCTTTTATCTCCCTGCATTTCCAATAACCTGCTCTCTAATGATTTATCTCCGCTGTACCCCCCCCCCCCCCCCCCAATCCCCTTCCCCGCTCTTTCTCTCTCTACACCAGCGGCCAACTGCCCCGCTGCCAGCCTCCGCCTCCAATCCCCCATCCGCCCACATTCTCCCCATCTCTTTACAGCAGCCCCAGATACATCAGGGATGCACACAAACACATACACGGATGCTTGCCTCCACCAACTTAACTATATTAACACATGTGTATGAGTGTATTCAATGTGCGTGTGAGTGTAGTAACTTTGTATGCTATCTCCTTTAGTCATTTTCCAGCTCGCCCTTCATTAAGTGAATATCCAACTTCCAACAATGGCGACAACACCTAGAGAGATACCAGGTAAAGACTCCATCTCACTCTCTCTCTCGTGTATTTTTAGATGCTCCCTGTGGGTTCTTCTGCGAGCTGGCTGCTCTTGTTTATGTAACACAAGCTGGGTAAACACACTGCACACACACATGCATGCACACAGGCACACACTACTTGGGGGTAACGTCAACGGCCGTTAGAAACACAGGCGGGACGGCCAACAGGAGGCGATGGAGGACTCGATTCGAACTGAACAACAGCAGCAGCATCCTGGCATCAAGGTCTTTGCTGCAACAGTTACCAGGCCCCAACAACGGCTGCTCAACTTTGCCTGGGGTGGACTGAACAACAGCAGGAAAAAATGAAACAATGGGTTATGACAAATCCAACAGATGAGACTTCATTATCAGCACCAAATGACTGTCTGCAAGACATTTTGCTTTGTGGATGAGATTTCCATTACATTAAAACAAATAAATTAAGAAACCTAATGTGTCTGCTTGGTGTCTGCAAATGTTGCTGCTAATGAGATATTTTGTTGATCACGACGAGTTTAACCCTGTCCTACTCTAATTGAAACCATGGTCGGCTCAATGGTTGCTCTACTTCTACCTGAGGCAAATGGCTAACTGCGTTATTAAAAGGTGTCTGCTGTGGGCCTTGGTGGGTGGCTGCTGAACTGTATATTGATTGGGGGCAACGGTTGATGTTAGCCCTGTGACCATCAAGTGGCTAATGAGCAGCTATTAGGCCCATCGATTTGCTGATTTCAATTGATAGCTAGCAGGCCAAAGCGCCACGTCAATATTTGCATAACTAATACCCTGCAGCTTTAGGCACTGAAAAAAAGCGATCGATTTGAATGGGGACGGAAGAGAAAGAACGAGAAGAGAGAGATACAGAGAGAGAGAGGAAGAGAGGAGATGAGGATAATGAGAGCAGACAAAAACAGATGAGCAACACAGGAGTATGGGTAAGGAGGCAAGCAGAGAAACACCTGGACTATCAAAACTATCCTGCATTGAAAAGCTAAACCACCGTGTTTCCTCTCCCCTGTGTGTGAATCTGTATGTTGTCCGTTAGGAAGCGAACCACCAATAGCGGGGTTGCAACAATGACAAGATGTGACGCTGATGTTTGCCTGATGCCTGTAGCGGCCCGGGTCAACAGGTCACACAATATGAAGGAGAATTCTGACAGGCTGAGCCAGATGTCCCGAGTGTGTCCCAGAGGAGTGTGTGTATATATGTATCTATGTGTTTGTAAGTGTATGTGCGAGGAGGGAGATGTCCAGTGACAGAGCAGGTGGCTAAGCCAGTCTAATGTGCGTTCCCACGAGACACCACACACACACACACACACACACACACACACACACACACAATATGCACAGCCTCTCATATATTACCCCCATCCCCCCCCTTCAGAAAAGCCACATGTCTCGATAACCCAAGTCTTCCAACAATGTACCCTCCACCACAATACACACACAGGCCAAGTGATCCCCTGCGGTGCTCACCTTGTTATCTTAGTGTCAACTGGTCTCTGTGGAGTTTGCGTTCTGTCGACTCCTGTCACTGACATCAGAGGCCTGTCACACATCACTAATGCTCAGTCAGGTCTATAAGTTCAGTGGGACTAATGGCAAATACCATATATGATCACATTTATGTAGCCTTGAGCATTATTTGACCTTAGCAGATATGGCATGTGATAGGTTTATGTGGTATCTTATGTGATATCTATTTTGGCGTCAGGAAATGAAGAGCAGCTGGTGGCTGAGTGTCACTCACACACACACACACGCTCCTCTAGTGTCTCCTAGTGATAGTGATCTCCCACTCTCCAGTCAATAAAGGTCTGAATGATGAATTAAAGACCCAAACAACCTGCTAATGACAGGATGACATGGCAGCCACGCGCCATGCTCGGCTATCTCCTTCCACATCTCCACTCATCCCTGCCTACTCACCCCTTCTCTCTCCTCCGTCATTCAACCCCATTCTGCTCACCTCTCCTCTCAACTTCCTCTCCTCAACTGACCCTGGTTGAGCTACTCTGCCAGTACTATAAAAATCCTTCTATGATGATTAAATGCACGTGTTTAGCCTCTTTCTGTCTCTGCCCATAATGAAATCATGGGGAGGAACGACAGATTGGCCCCAGTCTGTCCTTCCATCCATCCGTGCATCCATCATACACAATATCTGAAGCCACAGACTGTATTCATAAGAAATGATGATGCATGTAATTGTTTGATTCTGCCATCAAAACTGCACTGACTGATCTAAAGGACTTCTACATTATTTGTTTGCTCGTGTGCGTGTCACGCCAACCTCAGACATAACTTATGAGACTTTGATGAGACACATTTTCGGGAAAATGATGCAACGCATGCTACATTCCCACTTTCAAATACACTGTTTGCATTACAACCCCAAAAAAGTTAACATACTGTATTTACTTGTAATTGGCTCAGATGGAGAGTTTACCATTCATCAGGGGACGACATGTTTATTGTTGCCTTGTTGACACTGGACCTATCACTATCATGGGTATAAATAATGCATTCATTTCCAGGGACAAGGGTCTACCTTTCAGGGAAACTAGTGCAAACAAAGTTTTAAAACATTTACTGTATATTCACTGCATATAAATCAGCTATTTATCTGAAATTCTAGCTAAGACCTGACTGCCCTTGCTGACCTGACTGTACGGTGCTAACTGCAAACATAGTGGGCTAACTAAAACCAGGTGGATGTGTGTTTCTCTTGCCCTGTGTGTATGTGTGTGTGGGAGAGAAAGAGAGCAGTATGAGTGTTAGCCGATGTCCTAATGCCTAGGCAGCATCTACGAGAATCTCATTAAATAGTGAAGCTTTACAGGCTGAGTGGTGAGATCTTCAAGATGCAGCCACTTTCTCTGTCGCCCGGGAGCTGGAGGGGACTTGTGGCATTTCTGAAATTCTGTATTAAATCTAGTTTCCTTTTATTTCATTAAATTATGTCAGAGTTTAGCTGCTTTGGTAAGTCTTGCTATTTCACTCACACATAGGATATTGTCAGCATGCTGCAAGAACAACAAATCCCTAGAATGTCACTTTAGGAGTGAGATAACTTACATTTGACATTTATAGTAGACCTTGCTCATTGGTAGGGCTGGTTCAATAAACACTTTAGAGCACATAAAATAGTCAAGAGGATACGCCAGATTACAAGAATAATGGTAAGAGTAGCAAACAGCACATAAGATGAAGGACCCACGCGTACCTTAAACTAATTTCTCATATTAACCTCATTTGTCCAACCCTGCAGTACAGGTATAGCTTATCTGTCTGTGAGACTCAAGTAGCTCTTTATTAAGCACAGTGCTGTTTTAGTGTGATTAGAATATAGAGTCCTGCCCTGCCCTTTACCAGAAATAACAAGCATTTGACTGGATGCTTCAAGTTAAATGGGGCTGTCAGCATGCGGTGACATGCCAGCTGGGGTGTCTGGCGCAGGAAAAGTGCAGTAGTCTTCATTTTGTCGATCCCAGGCTGGTCCCAGCAGCTCTTTATGAACATAACTCTATAGTTAGAAAACATAAACAACTAATTGTAATTGGGTAAGGTCTTTAAAAGTAAATGATGTAATCTGAATCCAGGAAATGGGCTCGATTTTCCTGCACCATATGGGCTTTAAACAGGCGCACATATAGGCCTACGGTTAACAACAGGCATACCATGCATCAAGAAACCAACTCATTCCCCTTAGTTGGGTTGTAATTGATTCTCTCTTTGACTCTGCTGGCTCCTGACAGGGTGTGTGTGTGTGTGTGTGTGTGTGTGTGTGTGTGTGTTGGCGATGGAGGGAAAGGGGACAGAGAGGGAGGGAGACTCCTGTTCGTGTGGTCTACAACAAACTATATTAGTAAAGGTCATGGCCGTGTGTGTGTGTGTGTGTGTGTGTGTGAGTGTATCTGAGTAGTAATTAATTAGGCAAATGCTCCCCAACCTCCTCCTTTTCTGACCTCAGTTGTAGACTAATAAGCTTGGCACTGTGTAATATATTACCCTCCTTTTTCTGTTGCATTCTGCCTTATTGGAGGAAATCATGCAAAAATAACAAAACGAGGGTGACATCATCATTTGCATGTGTCAAAAACTCCTCAATATAAGTATTTTCCTTCACCAGGTCTAAATTACAGGAAGAAATGCATGAATGATAATGACATAATGTCCAGTCAGTCTGATATGTTTGATTCTGTCAGCTGTACTGGTGTGTGTGTGTGTGTGTGTGTGTGTGTGTGTGTAACTGCCTTTTACTGCACCCTAATTATGTGTGCACAGGTATAAAACGGTGTATTGCTCTGGGTTTATCCACACTTTTTCAAACAGCACTATCATACATATTACGTCCAACTCCCTACACTCTCTCTCCAGTCTGGGATCATCTGACCAGTCCTGATGTCACAGGCAGAGCTTGTCACCGAACAAGCTGCAGAGGCAACAGTGCAATATTTGCAAACATGGTTTTCTTGTATCCCCATTTAAAGGCAAACAATATAAATCAGGTTAAATCTGTGGGCATCGACCTAGGTGATTGTATAAAAGTATTAGTTATTATAGTCTTGAATGAATGGATCATATATGTTGAATGTTGAATGCATGTAGAGTACAGTGTGTGTCATGTGTTAATTTAAATTTTTTGTTAGGCATTATGTATTAATAATAGCTCTTGTAAATTTAAATGATATGTTGTGATTCTATGCAATGTAATGACCTTCTGTTTCACATGTACATTTTTTACTGGTAGATTGCAAAAATTGAAAAGTCTAATACCTTCATGACACAGTATACTACCACCAAAGCCCCCCAACACACACACAAACACACACACCCACGCACACACTGGGGACTGCCTCATTTCAGGCATTCCAATGACACAACTGTCATACACACATTTTAAAAAAAGAGACCCACAAGCACATATACTCCCCCTCCCCTAACACACACTCTTAAGTGACCTCTGATGTCTAATGACAAACCTTGCAGGGGCCACCACATGGCCACAGCCACCCAGGATGCCAGCACTTTGACCTGCAAAAGTCTGCGGGTGTGTCTATTCACAGCAGTCTGACCACCCTGTTAGACTACACCAAGTACATTACTGCTGTGTGTGTGTGATCATATCCAGACATGTGCATGCGTGTGTGTGTGCATGCGTGCTGAAGCCACTTTCACATACTGGGAATGTTTCAGTTATAGTGACGAACTACTGCCCTACCATTAAACTCCAGGTAGCAGGGTCACGTTACTATGGCTGCAATGGTCATTCCTCATTTTATTTGGCTGGATTTAGTGCTCAATTAAATTGATCAAAATTACATTTTAATTATCAATTATAAAAAAACAATTTGCATAAAGCAGATAAAAAACGTACAGGCACATACAAACCAAGGCTTTTATTCTAGTTTCTAAACATTAATTTAGTCAAGAAAGATCAAATTTTCAACAAATCTCCCTGATACCATCCTAAACCTAAATGGAATAGACAGGGAATCTGGAAAATATATCAGCCTGGTGACTCAACATGAGGTTGCTGAATGTACATTGGTCTACTGGCAGTAGGTTAATTGATAAGGGTGACCCAAAAAACGATTACCAATCACAGCAGGTTAAAGGGCGCTGTCAATCATCTGTCCACTTGACCTGAATGAACACAGGTTGGAAGCTTGCATGGTCAATTTTTGTGTAATCTAGCCTATGGCAGAGATAGCTTGGCTATCGAGTCAACATGTCATTCCACAGATATCCTTATAGAAATGATTAAGCCATAGGCTCCATAGCTGTAGAAGTGACAGCCACACGGGGTGGCATCAGCATCCCATTACCCCTGGACAACAAGGGGTCACGCGGGGTTAGCCGAATTCAGCATTCGACTCCACTCGTTCATGGGACCAGCAGCGCTTAGGACAGGAGGTCACCTAATCACCTTGCCGAGCCATCTCCGAGGGAAAAGGGGAAGCGAGAGGTAGGGGGAAAAAAATCAACTTTAAATTTGCAGTGATGAAAAATCAATAAAGCAGTAATTGCTTGGCTTATCACCGTGCAATGAAACAAATTGGGAGGAGAAGGAAGGCAAGGAGAGGGCTGGCGTCCATGCTGCACGCCAGGGTTTTTTTGGCTGCAGCGTGTCGAGCTGAGCAAAGCACGAGGGGGGGGGGGGGGGGGGGGGGTTTGGGCTTCAGTGGGCCAAGGCAAGGAAAAAAGGTCTCCTCGTGATAATTAAATCTTCTCACACTGATTTTCTGCCAAATTTATTTCCCCAGGGACCATAACTCTGATTCAGTGCTTACAAGCCTTGCATAACTAATCATTTCAACGTGGGGGGAACCACAAACCTGAATGAATAGGGAGGAGAGAGGAGAAAATAAAAAGAGAGATGGCTAGACAAAATCTGTGGCACTATTCATGTCTAAATCAATCATTATTTAGGCAGGACAAAAATCAGAAATAAGTGTGGAATGTTCTTCTGTAAGATTCTGTATGAAACAGACCTTTAAAGTGAAGGTGTAATTGATTGCCATCGTGCTCTCTTTTACACTTTCTCTGCAGTGCTATACGGGCAGAAAACATCCTTTAATTCCTGGAACAAATAGAGCCCACGAAGCCAATGAAGTGTCGGTTCAATATTCCTCTGACTGTTCCTGGCATGATTGTGTTGAACATAATAACACAACAAATAAGGCAATTTATCTGAAGTAACGACAGGAGATGAGGCTAACTCCACTAATCGATACAGAATCAATACAAACCAGATTTTCTTACATCAAAATCACTGAGACAGATCTTCCTTCAGTGCAGAGTGCACAAGAGCAATACAGTGCCTCCCTCGAGTCCCATGGTAGATCATATAGCCAGTGGAAAGAACACAGTTTAAAAAAAGTATAATGGTCTACCCTGAGCGAGGATGCTGGGAACTATAATTATAGCTTGGTATAATTCAGACACTCTCCTTATTGAATCTTCATGTTTTAGTTAATGTGATGAGATCACGGACACCAGATCACTCGTGTTTACCAGCGGATGAATTTCCCCGCTTGTCCTTCAAGTGGCAGCCTGAGCAGTGCCGATGCTGCTCGGCGAGGTAGCGTGGCACGCCACACCATGGCCCCGGTAATTAAAACATTTAAAGCAGAGCCAGCCCCCCTGTGCTCCCGGGGTGTGATATGGGGGTCACGCGCCTGTAGATTCTAATTTGCGCACCATTTGTATTCATGACAGGCACGTGCTAAATATTTAACAGCAGCCCGGCAGGAGTTTTGTATTGTTAGGCTTTCCAGGTCAAATAATTTGATTTCAAGGCAGATTACATTAAGCGTCAATGTCCAAGCCACCACTCTCACTTGCCTCTCATTTCCTGTCTTTTATTACAGCCGAGATAGGCCAGAACTGAAGGGATATGGCTTTGGATTATACAAGAGCTTGTTATCCATGGATTAGTTATTATTTTCAATTAGAAAAGGGATCACATCATTTATTACGGACGCACACACCCACAAAGGTATTGCATGCGGAGCGGAAATTTTTAGCTGACTGACAAATTGTGTAGCAGAGCATGTAATCACACCTAACAAGAGCAATATTATTTCAAACAAATGAAGGTGCGGGCACGTGAGCCATTAATGATATTTATCTTATACTGATTGTTCTTGACTGAGATATCCTACAGCTGTTGAGGATGTGTGTCTTTTCTCTATATGTTGAACAAGTTAGGGCAAGAAACCAAATCCAGACATTTTCTGTTTCAGCCGAGGCCCTGTGGTGATTGACAACAGAGCTAGTTAAACGGTGATGAGGCGTTAATGGATGCTAGGTCGAGGAAGTGGGGGGGTGGGGGGTGGGAGCTGGAGGGGGCCTGCAGCTGAATATTTAATGGTCATATAATTCCTGAATACAGACACACACAGACAGGTACACACCCAACCCGTGACCTGTCCTACACACTGCGTAATTAGGGAAACAGTTCTTTCGTTTAACTGCCAAAAGAGCAAACGTTAGGTATATATTCCCCTAATGATATGGGTTAAAGAGCTATTATACGTCTCATTAAAATATATGATCTCCCAATCTGGTGGTGGTTTGAGGTAATGGGGACAGAGCAGCATAGGGGCTAAAATACCACCCGCGCCCTATAGGCTGGTGTCCAATCCATATCTACATAATTCTGTATGTCAGAGATTGGCTGCACAAATGAAAAGATGTTTCTGTCAGTGCCTGGTGAACGACACACAGGACCTAAAATTTCTCTAAGCGACAGTGTTTAGAGTGTGGGTGTGTGTGTGAGGGCCTTAGTGTGTGGGAGCGAGTTGGGGTTATCAAGCATTTGACACCAATTTTCATGCCTGCGAGTAATGTGTTACGTTCCTCTTTGAGTATATAAAGAAAAGGTGGAATTAACACAAGGTCTTAAGAAATGCTAATCAGGCCTAGATTGATGACAAACTTGATTATACACGTGCGCACGCACACACGCACACACACACACACACACACACCCTTTCCCTGACACTGACCTGACTCAGTAATTGGCACAATATTAGTGAGGAGGGTGTAATGGAGACAACACATCTGAGATTTCTCTTTTCTCAATGTATGTTTAATTTTCTCTATGTTAAGTTCTAGCCATTTAACTTTGTCATTCCCAGTTAAGCTAAAACAAACACCTGCACGTACACATACAGTACATAAACAGTTTGTGTTGTATTTGCAGTAGTTCTGCATATGTGATAATGTTGGAAATTACATGTTTCTGTGAAATAAACTACAAGTAAATAAGTAATTAAAATAAATGGTAAGAAACCTAATATTAGAGATGAATTTAAATCTCTATTAAAATACATGATTAGATTTACTTTAATAACAACACATATAAATATATATATATTTCAAAAAGGTTGGAGTATTTATTAATCAGTGGAATGACAGACAATGAATTGGCAACCACTGTGAAAATGAATCATAAAGATAGTAAGCTGAACATCTGTGGGTTATTTTGTTTTTTTTTTTAAAATCAAAAAATAATTTGAATATGCAGATCACGATAGGTGCTAGAAAACGATACTTGAGGAAATAACTAGCAGAATAGCAATAATAACTTGCTGCCCTATATATTTTCTGTCTCATGTTGGCACACACACACTTTGTTATTGTTCTGTTTAATTAGGATACGACCAGTCAAACATACTGTGCATATCTGCTTTTGCTTAAGTTACCAACAGTTTAAAGAAATTTTATGAAAAATTCAAACATAAGAAAATTTAGCAAATGTAGGGGGGAAGAGGGCAGGACTTGGATCTGACAGTAGTCAATGACAAGTGTCCACAGGACAGGGAATGGATGGGCAAGTTTAGGTCAGTAAGAGATTCATAACGTTGGTAATTCGATATATTTGGTTTATTGTCCAGCTCCACATAAACTACTACCACACACTGTGACTCATGTTATGCGTTGCCTTTAGTAAAGTGCCAGCTGACACTACAGTCCGCACAAAGAGACCGTGTTACACTGGCAGTCAGTTCTTCTTATTATAGCTGGATATACTATGTTAGCTAAAAGCCTCCTGGGCACGCAAACAACATCTCTCAGCTTTAATAGCCTAAACAAGCCATGCAACTAACAAAGGAATCATCCACCCCGCTCATTCTCACACCCTTTCATATCACATTTCCTTTTTCAACCACTAGCATCATCTGGCTGCCCTTAACCAGAGAGCCAAACACTCCTTTTAAGTGGAGACTACTTTGTTAACTGATGACCACGGGGCCAGTTATTGATCCTCTCTCCTTTCTCTATCTCAGTAAACCCTGCTGATAAAAAAACCCCTCTCTTCTCGCGGGGCTCCGCAGTATGCAGCCGCGGTTCGCTACAATAATAGCTTGCATATCATAGCATCCACATGAATCAGATCTCAGTGGTTTCGATTAGGGCTAAACTAACTCAAACACACTGCCAGTCTAGGATGTGAATCTATTTATGAACGAAGAGTGTAGGTGGTAGTGTTCTTCACTTCGCCCCTCCATTCTCTTTAAAGGTTTTCTCATTTCACTTGACTTAACGGTTCAAGCGTAAACTTTCTAGTTGTGTTGACCTCTGAGAGGCCCTGCGGGGAATAAGAAGACTCCTGGTGATCTCCTGTTTAGCAGCAGCAGTGGCCCACCTCCTCCATTTCAGTTGTGCAGGGAGGAAGGGCAGAAGAGGATGGAGCTGGCTGACTCTGTGTCTATGTGTGCGCTTGTATGTATTTGCGACAGAGCCACTGGCTTCTCTCACTACCAAGGCAGATCATGGGGGCCACTTTTGTCAAGCCTCTCTGATCTCACTTCATGTATCTCTGTGCAGGGAAATGAAGAAAAAAAAAGATCGTCCTTGAAGGCAGTGCCTGCACAGCATGCAGTGCTCCACCACTCCGCTACACAATCAAGCACAACACCTTATTTCACACAGAAGGAACAGTTGGAGTGAGGCTTTGAGCAAAGGGAGAAAGAGTCAACTGATTCCAAAGTGTGAACTTTGCTTAAGAAAGCTATTTGACTTGCCCCAAGCGAGGCACTTAGTCACCACTTTGGCAAGGCTTCCAAGCAGAGAGGAGAGGAGCAGGAGCAGGGAAAGAGTATGAAAGACACAAAGAAGAGGTTAGGAGAGAGGGGGAAAGGGTTGATGAGGACAAATGGAGGTGGGAAGAAAGAGAGTATGTTAAGACAGAAAGTAGGAGGAGAAAACAGAAAGGGAAGGGAGGAAGAGATGGAATGTGAAAATGAATAATATACCGTCTTTGAGAATGAGAGAGCTGAAAAGAACTAAAAAACTTCAACTAAACTGGGTGCAATAGAAGGAGGGGCGCAATTCTTCCCAGAGACACTGGGAGGACCAAAGCAAGGTGCAGGGCTGGTGGTTTCTGATGGCTGGACTCATTTTGCAACAAAGGTCAGCTAACACAAGGGTCAACACTGACATGCCTGCCTCGATGCAAACACAAAGTACACAAGAAAGCGAGAGAGAGAGAGAGAGAGAGAGAGAGAGAGAGAGAGAGGGGAAGTCCAGCTATGTAAAAACACCACTGGAACAAATTATGCTACTACATGCTGTGTGTGCGTGTACAGGCATGTGCAAAAAACTTTACACACACACACACACACACACACCCCCACACACACACTCACGCACGCACACACACACGAGCGTAGTTGATAACAGCACATTTGATATTCTCATTTATATCATGCTCTGGTCAGAGCAGGGACCAGGGTCATTATTCTATCTAAGGACTTTTATTACTACTAGCATATCCACTGCAAATTACTCTTGACTTTATTTGAATGTGTATCGAGATAATCTTTGTGTGTGTAGTATGCGTGTGTATCTGCATGTCTTTTGGTGGTAGGGATTGGGGGTGGTGGTGGGGGGTTCAGGTTGGCAGGATAAATTTACTACCTGCAATGCTAAGCACATTTCTGCCTTACACATCTACTATGCATCTTTATGTAGATTACAGCTGTCTTAATAAAAGCTAAGGAATGTAATCAGCATCTGTGAGTTCATGTTTTGCAAAGTGTAGATGGACTTTGAAAGTAGAATTGCCGTTCACAAGACACAGGTGCTCACATAAAGTTGTCAATCTGTTAATGTAAACATATTACATGTATTGAACTGTGTAAAAACACTGATGTAACAGAGGGTGTAGGGCCTACCTGATATAAGAAAAAAGGAGCATAGTGTAGATGCTCCAAAACTAATACACATATTTTGTGTTCTTCCATTTTCCATTACAATTGTTGGCTAAATTTGTGCTTTTTTCCTTTTGTTTTCATCAGATAAACACATTCCAGTTGATTTAAGAGAGTCATGTAAAAAACAGAAGTTGTGCAACAGATGTCTTACAGCCTAAAAAAAAACAAAACTTTTTTTGTATTTTGTGTTCCCACTCCTTTATCGTAATATCAATGGCAATTTGATGGAGAACAAAATATACAACAGAGCTAGCTTGCCTAATTTTCAACTGTTATCTTGCCAACAACTTCAATTTTTGTTTTATTGTGCTTTTTTGTTTTACTTTGTGACTGTTGTCAGTTTAGAACTGCTTTGGCATAGGTGCTTAAGTCCACATGTTGGATCTATGACAGACAAGCGCATACGCACATATAACTCACCTTCCTCTAATTTCTTCCGGGCCTCCTCTTCTCTCTTGGCTACTTTGGCCCTTAGCACCTCATCCGTCTTAGCTGAAAAGAAAGGACGACAGAGTCAGGAGCAAAGCAGAACTTCAGGAACCACTCATAATGGTTTTATTACAGAAAATATCTATAGCATATAGCATTAAGAAATTAATTATTTTTAATTTATTACTTGTGATATATGATTATATATTTGTATTGAAAATAACAAAAAACAAGTTAATTAATTTACCCTTCATTTAGTTAGTTATTTCTGTGCTAAGACACAAAGTTTTAAAACAAATGATACTCATCACAGAGAATGCAGAAATTTACCAGAGGACAAATTAGTGGATCAACAGTTATGCTTCCAAATCAACAGAAATATGAATAGTGCCTTCTCCTTTCCCTATGCTCTGTTTTTTCTTCATACCCCTGTAAAAGTCGGCGTCTTCCTGAGAGGTGTTTATCGTCTCGGCATAATGAAAAGCTTAAGAGAAAGTGAGGCAGCGGGAGTAAACACTCGTCAGGGCATTTTAAGCATCTCTCATCATGAGCAGTGTTGTCTCGGCTCCCGTTTCCTCCGCCTTTCCCCCTGAATAATCAAGATGTTAAGCCACATTAAAAAATATAATGCCGTGTATGGCAGGACTATCAATACTGCCTCTAAATTAATTACATTTCCGTTGCGGCGCATCATTTATTTTGCAGCGTTAGGGCCTCAGTGGAGCCATTCGCCTTTATTGCTATCTCACTTGGTTGATGAGTGAGCTATGTAAAATTGAGTCTCCAATATCATTACACTTAATGAGTTTAAACTTTGAGAAAAAAAAGAGAGGAAGAGAGAAACAGAAGAAGAGAGCAAGCAGACAAGAGAGAAGGGGGAGGAGGAGAATGAGAGCTCTGCACTGTTTTGGGGAAGTTAATACAATATAAGAGTGGGTGTAAGTGTTTGTGAGCGCTTACAGAATGTTTGTGTTAGGGCACAGCTGTGGGTGTCCGAATGTGGTTTATTGCACCACTTGAGATGCCTGCGTATGCATTTGTGTTTCTGTGTACGCTCCTGGTTTTGTGTCTGATTGTGTGTTAGACTCGCACTGCAAACAAGTATGTTACATAAAAATACAACACATACACATCTGTGTGTGTGTGTTTGGATGCAGGAGGCCATGGGTTGTGCGAGTCTCTCTGTGACTGCGCTGCTGTTTTTGTTCAGTAATTGGCGTAGACAAAGAACCCGTCACACTGCTGTTACGGCTGGTTAAATCTGGAGGTTCCGCATCTTTACTAACAATGACTCTACATGGATGACTGAACCCTCCTCTATGTCCCTCAGCTAGAGTGTGTTTGTGTGTGTGTGTGTGTATGTGTGGGAACACACCTAACCAAACCTACAACAACCAATCTATTTCTCTTAAAACTAAAACAGTCATAATTTAGGGAAGTTTGTATGTCTGTGTGTGCCAAAAGCCAAACCACGGGCTGCACCATTCTGCATCTCTTTGTAACTACATTCATGAGTTTTCTTATTTGTATGCACAGATGTGTATTTGTGTACACCTGTGTGTGTTTTAGTGTGTGTGTGAGTGAACTCCTCTCTGTGTTCTTCAGTTCCTCTCTTTGCTCGGGGCTACCGAGAGGCAGGTAGGAGACAGAGAGGTATTGGTGGTGTGATGGAGCGGGAGGGAGAGAGAGAGAGAGAGAGAGAGGGGAGAAAGGGGAGAAAAAAAAAGGAAAGGGAGATAGGCAGATAGATGGGGGCCATGTAGGAAAAAAGAAGAACTGACAAGCGAGGGAAACAGACAAACAAGCAGAAATAAGAGAAAAACCCTTGCCTGTGTGCACACAGACATGTGCACACAAACCACAGGAACGATTTGTCGCCTCTTTTTGTTTGCATGTTTATCCTCCACCTCTATCCCTTCATCCCTCCCCCAACAGGTTCTCTTATCCTCTCGCTCTCTCTTCTCTCCTTCTGTTTTGCCCTCTCCCACCCCTCCCCATTTTTATGCTTTCTCTTCCTTCTCTTGCTCATCTCTCCAGTACACTGTGCCTGGGGGCGATAGCAGCAAATCAAACTGTTTATCCATCTCTCATCAGTGCACTGCCTCACGGGGCTCCTGCCCCCTCAAAACAATGAAAGTAGGCCTGTGCGCTGAGCCAGGGATATGATTTAATTGCATCAATAAGGAGTTCTGCTAAAAAAAAAAAAAAAAAGATAAACTACAGAAAAATACATTGCAGCAATACACTTTGCTGCAGTATCATGAAAAGCCTTTTAACATTAAAAGAAAGAATTAAGCCTCACAGCTGTACCCATCTAGAAATATAGGCATGTCTGTGTGCAGAGGCCGCTTATTGGAAGTATATTTCTTGGCAACTTAGTGGCTCCAGTTCATTGTAGGATAATTCTGTGATGGACTTTTATTAAAGCACGTAATAAACGGCCGGGTGTTGGGGAGAGGAGAGTCCTTTCACTTCATTTAGACTTCGTTCAGTCTTGGCTGCAGGGGCGGAGGGAAAGAGGAGGAATGGCAGTGGGAAGGGGCGGAGAGCGTCAGTGAAATCGCATTGTGATTATGAGTGTAATTGCAGCTCAGGGGCCCAGGGGCCATGTAGCTCGGATGGCGCTAAAAGATGTTTTATGCACAGCAACAGAGAGGAAGAAAGTGAGAAAGAGAGAAAGAGAGAGAGTAGGAGGGAGAGGCAGGCTGCCAGGATGCTTGCAATTCTTTTTTTTTTTTTAAACAGAATCTCCTCTTCTATCTCTCTCTCCTCTCTTCTTTTTCTCCTTTCTTCTCCTCCTCCTCCCCCGAACAGCCTCCTTCACTCGTCTCTTCTCCTCTCCTATTCTCCTCTGTCCTCCTCTCTCTTCTCTCCTGTCCTCCTCCCTTGGCAGGATTAGCTGGGTCTCGTTAGAGGGGAAATGTAATAATGCTCCCACCAGGTGGAATCGGGCCCGCTCCATTATCAGCCGGGAGATGGATGGGCCGTGTAGGGCCGGCGGGGGCCACGCGCGCACGCAATTTAGATTCAATAAACTGGCAAAGCAAGACCCCCAATCTGATTTATCTCTTACACGCCGCCAATGCTTGCTGCTACGATGCTGATTCCCTATTACCGCTCAGAGAAGGACTATTCATTGGATGTAAGGCACGGCAGTCAGAGAGGCTTGTCGAGCCCCCGGGACGGCAGCAAAACAGATACAGCAGAGGGTTAATACGTTTACACACAGATAAGCAATTAAATCTAAGGCTGAGGTGAGTTATAGAGTTATTAAGGAGGGATCGGGGTGGGGGAAAAGGGAGGGACAGAGGGTGAGAAAAAGAAGGAGAGAGATGTTATTCAACACAAGAGTGCGGTAGCTTGGGCCTTAGGCCGGGTACAGTAACTATTAGAAGTGAAAAAGGCTATCATATTATAGAGTTCATGAGGTGAGAGAACAACAGAAGAGCAGCAGTCTGCCCACGTTGTTCAATAAACTCAATACTACACTTACAAACCAGCATGTGAGATAGAGCAGTTATCCACTTAGTCTGTGTGCATTCGTGTTTGTGAGTTTATGAGTGAGGATATGTTTGCTGGTGCATGTCTTCATTTCTAAATGTAAGTGGGTATGTGTTGGCGTAATAGGCATATTCATATCCACTGTATACCTGACTGTGAGTACACAGGGCATCACATTTGACTGAGTGAGTTTGTGCATGTGTGTGTTTGTGTGTATGAGAGCTGCAATGATGTTAGCAGTGTTAGTAGTGGTGGGTGTCATTCCGTCCACCCGCCAATCAAAGTGAATCTGAATGTCAGCGGGAGAGGAGGTGTGATAAATCAGCCTCACACCCTACGACAAACAAAATATTAGAGACAGCGCAGCACCATTGGAAAAATGTCCCTTCCAATCAGCCAAGCACTTTACAGTGAAGCTCGGCAGCCGGGCCTCCGACCAACGCTGAATACCAGAGAGACAGATAAGACAATAAATAAATAAATAAGAGACAGACGGGTTGGAAGCCGGGCAGACAGACAAACGGACATGTAGGCACGCTGACGAATAACAGTCCTGACAGGAAGAAAGACGAGACAAAGAAACAAAAGAACAAATGGGGCTAGAGGACAGACAGGTAGGCACACTAACTGATGTATAGCAGCACTGACAGGCAAAGAGACAGGACAGACAGACAGAAAGGTGGGAAGACAGACAAAAAACTGCTCGGCAGGCAGACTGATAACTGCAGAGTTGTGCAGAACGACATACTGTTGCAGCAACATCATCATCAAAATGTATAAAAACGCCACAGGTCTTTCTGTAAAGGAATTAAATGTACTAAGGCTTAGTAGGACCACCACTGTACAGATTTCTTATTGACTTATTTTAAAGATAAATAATTGAATATTCTAATAAATCTAAAATAAATAAATTAGCTGCATATCACTGTGTTTTTTGCATGTAACTTCAAACTCTTCAGTGAAGAGGTCAAGTCATCTACATATGTGGGTTTGCAGCTATGAAATAAATTTATTTATAATTCATTTATTTGATCATTTAGGCTGTTCATGTATGAAGAGTGCAAAGTCAGGACTGAATGCCATCTTCAGCTAGTCCTGCATGTTATGACAAAGGAAAGAGATAAAGGACTCACTGAGAAAGTCATGGTACTGCATCAGGTTGTTACCAAAGCAGGTTTTAAAGGAACAATCCAAACCCTCAACACAAGTCATACAATACAATCACATAGCTTTTTTTCCCAAAGTTGCCAAACTAAACTTTACATTAAGTATAAGACAAAAAGTGCAGTAGTTTCTCTAAAACCAGCCTAATGATTACCTCAGTGATAAATTATTTCCAAATTGCACAAAGTAAAAATATTACAATGTTATTGTTCTTCCAGTAATGTTCAGCCCTACTGGACAGTATACAAAAAGGGGAGATAGAAATATCATGCAACTTTAGTCAACTTAAAACAGCTCTACTGCTCTGCTGCTGCACTACTTCAAATGTCGTCATTAGTGAAAAATTAACCTGTGATTACCACTGCACTTACTCTGATAAATGTTCTTCAGCTGACCAGAACAGGGTATCTCAGGACTTGCTGTAGTCCTAGCTATAGTGGTACAGTAATGACTAAGAGGCTCTCAATACTTAAAGGCAAAAAAGGCTTTCTTTCACCTTCTTTTTGAGTCTTCAGGTGAAAAGAAACCTGCTGTGTTCTACTGCATCTCCAGTGCAGAAATCCAAAGCAGGTGCAGATGTTAAACGGCTCATGAGAAGACGCAACATCTTGAAGCAACCACTAGGTGGCACAGCACACAGACAGCAGGAGAGGGAGGCTTCAGCCAGGCCTTACCTTTTATGTGTGTGTGTGTGTTTGTGTGCTGCCTGTGTGTTTGTACAGGACCCTCTATCAAAACCAGCTCATCTAGACCTTGTAGCTGTAAAGTATAATTTGACATGGGACATATCACAAATGTACCTGCATCCTGATTGGATAGGCAGACATGAGAAGATAAAACATGAAGTAATTTAAATATTTAGCAGCAGAATGCATAAAATCATTCAAAGGCAAGGCTATATTATAGTAGCTGTTTATGTATGATACTGTGCAACTTGTGTGGGACCTGAAAAAAAACAGGGCAATCAACTCACAAAAGTACTGTGTATGAATCAGCGTCTGAGCCATAACCATATGATCATTCTGCTAATGTTTGAGAATCATACTGAGAGAAATCCGAAAACAGGAGAGCTGAACTTGAATGATCTTTAGTGGAGGCTGCCCTCTGCATCTGTCATCAGGCTGATTTAACGACACCCATGAAATATTTACAAACCAAACAATTAGAGAGAGATATCTTACAAAATCAATCAATTATTCATTGCCAATCGTCTGAAGAGCTTTTTTTTTTGTTTCACAGCTATATTCTGATGCTGGGGGGTGCATCAATTAGGGCTCGTACTCCTGTGGCGTTATGGATGCTTCAGAGAGAAACGAATGCCTAAATGAAGGAGCCAGATGCAAGTTGCCAGCGCTGCATGCTGACACTGTGTTGTGGCAGACGAGCTTGATAAAACCCAGATTGACATGCTGATTGCCACACTGTTGTACATGAAGTCAGAGGGACAGTTTGGATCATTCATCTGAATGTGTGAAGAAATGAGACTTTCCCTACTTACAGCCACAATGTCAGAACCAACATGTAAAACTCTGGAGCCTTGCTTATGCAGCATTTGTTCTATTCATTTTTAAAACAGCCTCTTAACTCTAGACACCTGGGCTCCATGTTTGTATTCTTCTTTTCAGTGATCATGCTGAGATTGCATCTGTCAAACTCAAAGAGGTGAGGAATTAAGAAGAGATTTATCTACAAGAAAAACAAGGGGCAACTCAGTCCAGAGTTCATTTTCTCTGCATAACTACAAACACAAACTCATACAATTCAAATTCATATTGTAAATACAGCAGGTCTGAGTATTTAAAGGCCCACATACAGTAGATTGGATGTCTTCATCCCTACTGAGTATACAGTCTAATACTATGGACAGGGAGAAAATGCAAACTCCATACAGTAAATTGACTGATTCATTGTGTGAGTCATGTTTCAAGCTAAAGAATGCAAAAATGCTAAAGATTAAATGTGAAGATTTTCTGCTTTGTCTTTAACTTACATGATAGCAACCTGAGCATCTGTAGATTTTTCCCTATTTTCTGATATTTTACAGACCGAAGGATTAATAGATAAATCAACATATTCAGAAGATTAATTGTGAATGAATATAATCATTAGATGCAGCCTTAATCTTTTAGATCTTGCGTTTCTAAATATTTTTGTGACAGGAGAGATGTGACTCCTTCCCATAAAGACTTCACAAACGTCAACTAACTGGCTGAAGATTTCTTGGTAGACCAAGACACCAGTGACTGAGTATTTGACTACTTGACCAAGAAGAGACAACCCAATAACTCAAAGTATCTAATTGATATTTTGACTCTTAATAACATATTTTCAGTCAGTTTTAAGTGACGCTGAATAATAAGGAGGATCAGTGCAGTAAACCTCAGCACCATGTTCCAAACCCCTCTGCACCACACTACGCTTGGCTCCAGACAACACACTGGGGTCTGAGTCTTATTTCATTTGGTTAAAACCTTGCACAGGAGGTCTGGGGTTGAGAACAGGTTTCATGTGGACCAAGCAAGTAAATAAGCAGCTGAGCAGTGCGGCCTTTTGCGATGCATGTGGGTGGCTCGGACCCAGCACCCCAACCTGCCCTTTAGACCCAAGGGCGATTGAGTATCCCATGACTCCGTGGCTGCACCGGTGCGCTCAGAGAGCTACTGAAAACGTGGGGAGGAGCAGAGGCCTCCAGCGGTCAGAGAGATCAGAGGAGGAGGTTACTCTGAGGACCTTCCATGGAAGGTGCATACTGGCCCCATGCATAAACACACCTGAAGCACACATGGATGTCCCACATACAGATGAGAAATAAGGCGCGCACACACACACACATGCTGCACGGCGTACAGAATACAAGCCTGAGAAATAGCAGCTGCAAATGTGGCAACCAGGTCAAACAAAGTTCAACCTCAAAACCTCACCATGGAAATATCATATGTTAATTTTAAGTGGCCTTGGCCTTTTAGGGCTTACAGTAGATATTAAAACATTACATTAATGTGTGTGTGGGTTCACTGTAAAATGAAGCTATTCTGTTGGTTTGGTGGTGGTGGTGGTGGTGGGGCATGCCTTTTAGATAAATATGAAAGTTCTGTCATGAGAACTTCACGGAGATGAGCGGGTAAGTGCATAACAGAGGTCTGGAGAGGGCAATCAGACCAAATCCATAATGCAGGGATCACACGGTGAAATATTAAGCATCCTGGGGCCTCTGAATGACATCTCACCCTCAACTTCAACCTTGTCATGTCTCCACATGCCACTGTCTGTTTCGTATGCTTCCCTGTTTTATTCTTTCTCCTTTATGTCCTTTACTTCTCCTCTGTTATCTTATTCTTTTCCTTGCATCCTTTTCCCTAAAGCTAGGTCCAGCCCACATTTGCTGATTCATGCCAGGCTACCTGTCACAGGTATATAAAATGTGTGTTTCTCCAAAAAAAAAAAAAAAAACTGCTTCAGTGTGAAAGGTGTACAAAGTAAGTTGGCATGTTATTGTCCATTACAAAATAATCTGTTACCATGTGCTTATACTGGCAGCAACTTTGTTGTGTCACCCAATCAGCAAGCAGTTGCCTCTTGTGGCCAGGGAGTCTGCTCTCACTTGTAGGCATTGTGTGGAATTTCTGAGGAAGTACACAAACCAAAGCCAATTGTTGTAGCAATAAATTGTAAATGTCTGGAAATACTAGACTATATTTATCTCATCTGTTATTGACCGGGTTCTTGGTGAAAATATTCATGTTTCGTGAAAAATATCAACATGGACCTTTAGCCATATAAAGGCAGAGACAACAAAGCGAGAGCAGCTTTTCCTCTATTTTTGACCAAAAGGAGCAGACTGATGGCAACTAAACCCAGAAGAAGTGTTATAACATAGGAACATAAGGTCATACATGCACCCTTCAAATAGACTTTGCTGCACCAAATCTGAGATCTCTCTGGCAGCTGTTACTCCGCTGCCTGATGCTTCTTTCTCTGTTGATTCTTGTCTCACAGTGCTCATTTGGAAATGATATCAGTACCGACTGCTTTGTTTCTGCCAGTGTGAGCACACAGTTAAGCTTCTCCATCAAGGTGTTCCAGTGAACTGACTATACATGTCTCCTGTGCAAGAGGTGGTTTATAAGTTCAGTATAGGATTTCACCAAAATTACATTAATGAGGCCATTCATTACATTCCTCAAGAAATAATGTTTACATTCTTTCATTCTTTCAAAGAGCCACAATCGCAACAAAAAGAAAGTTTGCACAGAGAACGGCAATGCTAGGAGCACTAGTTTTACACTTTTCCTAAACACAAACAGCCCAAGTCACAATGACTACTCATAGTTTTTATATAATATTACCAAAGTCACTGTAGCCCAAATGTACAGTTTTTTTGAGTAGGAGTGCAAATGAGTGCAAAACATGACAAGACATGTTGTCCCCACATGAATCTGTGATTTTAAAATGGCAAAAATCACATTGATCTAACCCCTGCAACGCCTGCTTGCAAGTTTGTCGAATTCTGGAGTGAAAAGGGTCAAACTGGAAGATTACTTTAGAACGTGAAGGAGCACCTCCCTTTTCCACAAAAATACTGCAATTTAGTTGGGTCAAGGACAGTTTAAATAAAACTGTGAGATGTGCACAGACTAAACTGGCTTAATTCATTACATTTTCTTGTTATTTACAGCTACTGACTGGTACAGAAATGCTCATTAACTGGTCCATTATAGATTTTTACTTTTCTTATTATGACTGATGAGTTCTTTGAATAATTAACCTTTTTTCCATAACATGATTTATTCCCAGAAAATTTTCCAGAAAAGCTGCTGAAATTCAGTAATTTTAAGCCACAATAAGCTCAACCCAACTCTGTGTGATCCTGGTTATAATGTGTAGTATCTGTATTGCAATTTCAGAGCACTTGCCCTGTTTGTGTGTGTGTGTGTGTTTGTATCTGCTCATTTATTCTAGTGTGAATGCACTTGAGCGTGCTGTTGAATGGTGGAGAATAGGCTCTGGTTCCCCTGCTGAAAGCCTGCTGGATGCCATTGTGATGGCACACCACTGAGTGTGTGTCTCATGTGTGTGCAGTGGTGGTGGTGGTTGCCGTAGTGGGGGAGATGGGACTAAGTCTATCGGGACCCCCGCACATAAAAGGTAAACTGGAGCCGCTAATCGCAGTGCTGACACAAGGAGGTTCAGAAGGGCGGCCACTTAGAAAAGAAAGGCAGGAGAGCCGGGACCCTGGCAGCATCAATAGGGCTCAGCACAACTGACCACATTACAGGAACAAACACACACTGCAGAATAGACACACAAATTTGCTGGTCTCGGCTAGTTCTCAGCTCGTTTTTGGTGGACTTCACCGACGGGAGTCCCAGCGGAGTGTTTTGTCTGCATGTAATACCTCCAAAAGATTCGTATTCATATTCACTACTACAAAATGTACTTGAATGTCTGTCTGATTTATTTTCTCTGAAGAAAAAATGAATAAGTGATGATTGAAACCTCAAATTACTCACTCTGAGGGACTGACACTATCTGATAAATGTTCGACAACAGAAATGAAGGTGAGTGAGAAGAAATAAATAAAGGTGTTACAAAATTAATACAAGTTCAGGACATATTTGGCAATTAATGCTAAATGTCAGCTCGTGAAGATATGATGAAGAAATGAAAGAAAGAATGCACAGAGAGGGAGAGGCTGGTCTGTGAGTGGCACCAGGGAGAAAAGGGGAGATAGGGGAGGAGGGGAGACAGCTCACGTGAGGAGGAGCAGAACAGAGGAGAGAAAGAACTGAGGGAGATTGGACAATGACAGCCCCCTCGAAGGTAGTGTTGTGCACTGCCTTCTTCCTTTCTCATCTCTCTTAATACTTATTTTCATCACTTGTTAAAATATTGATAATCAATTACACCACTGTTTTGCTACAGAATCTGTGTTGTCTATCACTCTGTCAGAGCTCAATTACCATTCAAAGTTCATTTTCCTTGGCGGTTTCCAGCCTTTTGGAGGAGTCATTACGGGAACATAGCTCCGGTGCAATCACTCATTTCTTTCATTACTTGGAGATGACAGAGAGAGATTATTAGAACTTTGAACACAAAGCTCCACGCCTGTCAGATCCCCCACGTGTAATTCATCTGGCCTCACTACCCCCTACTCCCTCCTTCCCTTCCCTTCCTTCCCTTTCCCTCTCATCCCTCCATCCTCCTCCCCAGCCTCAGCCAGGGGTTTAACAGATATTCATGAACACCGCAGCTGGCTGAATATTCCACAGCTCACGGATGAAAAGGAGCTGCCCTTTGACGGAAAATTAACATGCCGGCACAGAGATTATGGACGCCATTGCTTAATTTTAAGCCGAAGCACACGCTGAGACCTGGGCCGAGCTGACGTCCGGCTGGCTGAGCGAGGCAGAATAAACGGGCAGGTGCAGAATTTGTTTTGTAATGGCGAGGTGTCTGGTTGAATGTGAACTAGGAAATGATTGTTATTAAAATAATGATGGCGACAAACATGAACGGTCACAGATACAAACACAATCAAACAGACATTCCTAGTAGAGCTGGAATATGGTGATATCAGAGGTGTTCTTAGATGAAATGTCAGAGAACAGTGAGAAATGTCGTTATAGTTTAGATTATCTTTCAATAGTTTTGTTTGTGCCACCAACAGTCTAAAAAGACAGCTTTTTTACTATGTTGTTAGAATAAAAATTAAATCATCCAATGTGAGGGATGGAAGCAACAAATGCTTGGCATTTTGCTCAGAACAATTATTCCAGTTATCGAATAGTCGCTGAATTTCCTGGCGATCAGAATCGATCAATCCTAGTAAAATCGCTGCAGCTCTATTTCAAACATGTAGGCACATCTGGCGCAGCTAAAGCCCCAGCAAACATCTCATTGCACCTCCTTTCACCTCTGTGTATCTGTTTCTTCATTCCTCCCTGTGCCCTCACATGAAAGCTCAGCCAGAGAATGGAGACCTCCTCCCTCACACCAGGAGCACCACTGCTGTGAGGTGAGCCAAGCATCTCCCTCTCTCCATATGTGCTGTCCCTCATCCACCCTTGTGTCCTCACAGACATTATGCTCCCAAGCTTGTGATCATGGCTATGCCCTTCAATGCGGAAATAATAATAAAACCAAAGTCCGCCTTTGATTCAAGTCTCCTCTTATTTGAAATGAATTAAGTGGCTTTTTATTTTAGTTTACTTTTTCATAATGATGATCAGTTATGGTTGGAAATCAGCTTCACTGAGGCTGCTTTTGCTATACCTCTGGGTACTGGAGAGGAGGTAAGCATCACACCCAGTAGAACCAACATTTTTTTCTAAACATTTGCTCAAACATCAAATGGACAGTTGTAGGTGAAATGTTGCTGACAAATGTTTATTCACAAAAACCTGGAAATACATAACCACAGTATTTGTCAAAAGTTGATAAGATGCTTCAGTCACCTCAGTTCAGCTGACTGCAGAGTTGTACATGATCCCTTGGCACAATGGCAAAATTAGGAGACTGGGGAATTCCCTGTTTGCAAAACAAGTGAGATGACTTGCACACTTACAGCCCATTAATACCCACTGCAATATCAAAAGAGCAGCTTCAATTACCACATGATCTTCATGTCTGTAATTTAATAGGATGTAAATAAACAGTAAGGTGATTTGTCAAACATAACCAAAGTATGGATAAAACAAACAAACCCAAGGTCAAAATTGTGTGTGTGTACAGTATGACTACTTGGTGTGTCGGCTAAACACCTCTTAACTACTCTCGGCAGTGTTTTCACCAGAGTAAATACAGCAGGACAACGGAGACTGAGAGAATGAAGAAGAAAGAGAAAGAAATATAAGTAGACAGACACTAAAAGTAGAGTAAAGAAGGGAGAAAGACTCTTAAAGCTTCTGGAAAAGGGGAGCAGTTGAGGTTCTGACACGTGGCTGGAGCGGACTCTCATACTGCCTGCTGATTGTAAATGGTATGCTTAATGGCAGTTGAGCCAAATGAGTCTTGACAGCTTGAATAGGAGTTTGAGTGCCCAGGCGTGGTGAATCGGGATTACTCCACCTTTCATCTCCAAATCGCCGGCAAGACGCTACTGAAACCCTCGGTAATAAGAGAAAAAAGGAGGTGGGGGGAAAGAAAACCAGCCTGGCATAGTTTGAGGACGACGTTTATCAAACACTTGTCAAATAGAACAGAAAAAAGGAGCAAAGAATGAGGCGCTGCACACCAAAGTCTGAAAGAGCTGGATGGAGAACAAACATAATAGGAGACGTTAGTGTTTCTGAAAACAGCACATAATAATCCTAGCACCCCAATTTTTCTCTCTCTCCTCCTTTATCTCTTTGTAAATTATTCATACGTATATTTATTACAACCACTAGATCTGTGTGTTTCTAACTGCATTTCTATATTATTCTGGCTATTTGCAACCTTTGGCACTATGTGAGATTCTTATTTTTTTATAACTGACCAAAATATGAACGCCAAGTAGCAACTTTACATGCACCAGGTCTGTTTATCTTGTCTTTCGCTTCATAAACAGTCCTCTCTCTCCAAACCTACTTTTCAGAGTCTGAGAAGAGACAGTGAGAAACATAAGGAGTTCATAGTATATGTTTGAGAGGAGGGATTGACAGAATAAAGGGATTTTGATTTCGCAGTGCTTTGTTATGCGTTACTCTCCCACAGCTTTATCCCCTGATCCTCTACCTCTATCTGCTTGCCTCGCTTATTTTTCTTTTTCAATTTACAGGATTTGTTTCTGTGTACAGCGAGGGAGATGAGGTATGTACCAATCTTTATCCCGGTTTTGTTGTGGCTTCTCCTCCTTGACAATGTATGTCAGTAATTAGCCGGCCAGTTTGGCTCCAGGTTGGCGGGTGCCTCCGCCGTTAACTGCTTTTGTCTTGCCACACAACACCGCCTCGGTGTCTCTCTCTCCTCGTCACACCCACATTGTATGCACACACCTATCCAAATGTAAGTCATGAAACCCCATTACTCAGCCCCTGTTGTTTTTGTTCAGTCACAATTAAAAGAACAGGCCCTTCATGAGAATTAGAGGAGCCTGATCAGTCCCTCCCTCCCTTCTTCACTTTCCCTTCTGTGGTTCAACATTGGCCGTAAGTTACTGTGAACAGGCTACTTAGTTCCCCACCTCGGGTTTTGTTTACATAGGCTAGTTTAGTTCCATTTGAAAATCATCAATGCCACAAGCCATCCCCTGGCTGTAACCAGACCAGTGAGCAACTTTTAAAGACCGGTCAGCCAAATGGAAACAGAGAGAAGTCCACACACACACACAGCTGAAGAGACCGACAATAAAGGGCAATCGCATTGTTATCTCTCTAAGTACTGACACACTTCAAAAGGTGGAAAACCTAAGGTTTTTTTTTTGGTACGATCACTTCAGTTGCTTTTGGCAGAGGGTCTGGTGGTACTTCAGGCTCTGCCCTCCACACCAATGTGTTCCTGCGGATGGGCTTAGTTCAAAGGAAAGCCAGGTAAATGAGAGAGAAAGCTACTAGCTGCAATGACTACAAGGTCACTGTCAGGGAAGTGTCAAGAGGGAATAGAAAACAACTAATTCTAAGGTATTGTATGATTCAGAGAAGCATCCCCAAGTCTTGAAATAAATTTACACTTCATGAGGTGTGTGTAATAACTGTTGCATGCAGAACTGAACCCACCATCACCCAAAAATGTTACAAACTGACACTTTAGAGTTCAGATTCCAGTGGATTAGTTTATTAAAATGAATCTGCAACTATTTTGATGTTGTTACAAATGCGTTCTTTTGTCTGACATTTGTAGTCCAAACAATTAACTGATGAACTGAGGATGTACACTGGAGATTAATCTCTAATAAGAATAATTGTTGTCGATGTCCTGAAAATCCTGCCAAAATATTCAAACATGCTAATCTTTTTCTGGCATGACCATAGTCTAAGTTAACATCTCAGTTGAGATAAATGATTACTGCATCAAATTTTAAAATACAGTTGGTCTTCAAACTCATTAAACACAAATTGAAAGGCCAAATTCATCTCTTTTAACAAATTGCAGACAGCTGCTGGTGTTTTTTTCAACAATGATGCAAAACTCAGTGAATTTCAATTAGAAAACACTGAATGTTAACAGTCTCACTGCGCCACACAGTGAACAGTTTTCAAACCAAGAGGAATATTTGATTATGTTTAACATTTACTCAGCACAACACGCTCGTTAACAGATTAAAGTAATCACTTAATGCTAGGTCATTGTGCCTCTAGTTAAATGCCTTAATGAAATTATGTCATGAAGTTTACTATCATCTGAGCCTGTGTGTGCCCTAAATACAGCAGACACACACAGGCCTGCATTTAGCCAGTGGTCTCGTCTTCATTGCAGTGAGAGGAGGTCGCACCCTGCCCACCAAATGACAGGTATGAGGCTCTGGGAGTTGTCTCGTTGTAGACAGTCACAATTCACACTGGACAAGACTTTTCAGAACAAACACCTATAATGGCTTAAAGGCACCAGAAACTGTTAGTCATGTGTGCACGTGTTCATGCGAGTCCGTGAATATCAGCTTTGTTTCTTTTTGGCAAATGCAGCACAAAGGAAACAGAATAATTTAAAATATACTCCAAGTAAAGCTGCAAAGAAGCAACTTAGACTTATCATTAACATTTCTAATTAGACATTTGAGCCGTGTTTTCCTTGTTGCATCACAGTCCACAAACCAAGCATTAACCTCAACCTCTGACACCCGCCTACCGTCAGTGCTACTACAGTGTGTCTAACAGCCAAACTGAGATCTCGGTGATCGCCCATGCAGCGCTGCTCGGCTGTAATTCTCACTGGCTTTGGGAAAGTCTGTGATGGTTGTTATAAAATTAAGGTTCAGTTCATCTGTAGTGAGGAGCACAGCACTTGAGCATCATGAGGACACCCAGAAACAGCTTCTTGTGTTAACTATTTCACCATTGGCAAACAGGCCATTCTGTTCAAGTTTAACTTTAATCAAGTTAATTAATAAAATATTTTTTTCTTAATGGGATGATACTAAATCTATAAATTAATCACAATGAAACAGTATTAAGTGATGTAGATTAGAGAAAATGTTTCTCATAAATACTGCACACATTAATAATATTAACACAAACACACACTGTTTGTGTTCATATGTTCATGTAACCTCTGTGTGAGCTGATATTGATCTTTCTAAGCTCCTCACACACCCAGCCCCCGCCCAAAACACAGTCAGATAGGTTAAAACTGGTTTAAACCACCATCATATCAGCGCTTGAAAGGAAATCATTGATCAGTACATTATGGGAAATTAAACTGCCCCCAAAACTGGATCAAAGTGAATGAAGTGGGCTAGCAGGGGTTCACGGGGCTCTGCAGACGGGAGACAGGGATTACCTTCCGGACAATAACACATCTCATTAAGACGATACAGTAGCGTACAGCAGGACCCCACATGATGCATACACGTTCATTTTTTTCACGTCGCGGTTGCTCACAAGTTGCTTACAATAAGTCATTCTGTTGACTTCACAACTTGAGCCTCATTAATCCATTCAAACACTTCAAATGCTTTTATTTGTGTGTTTCATATGCCTGTTATTACAGTTATTTTAACGACGGTTTCACACAAAATAACCATCTTATAATACAGCCCTGACTAATGTGAGTTAGCCTATGTCCTCAACCTGTAGAAGGTCCACTGGGGAATGAATAAAAGAAAGGGTTCTGCTGGCTCATCGGGCCATCTATTGCGCCCCGAGACCGCCCAGCAATCTGCTCCCCCTCCTGTCCCAGCAGCCCCACACTGGCCCCTAGGCTCCCAGCCTGCTGCTGGGGGGAGCCCTTCATGTGTAATCAGCCCCAAGCCAAATACACACAAACACATACAAAAGAAAACTGTGCTTTTTCATATAGCATTTAGCTTTTATGGCTCAAGTATTTTCCAATATTAACTTGATTAAGACAAGTAAATTCATGTACTGAGCTTGTTCTGATTGGCTGCTAAGGCTCTAATTTAGTCACATTATTAAAGGATGATTGATTCATGATCACACACAATCCAACAGCTATAGACTTAACGCAACTTTGAATACTGGAGGAAAGATGAAAACGAACATGGAGGAAAATCTTCAATACAATCAGGGCAAGTTCTTTTTAATGCTTAATTACTAAGGTTTGAGTTAGTGAGCGCCACCTGAGAGCACCCAGTGCCATGCTAAATGGTGGATACTGAGGGAGATATGTATAGTCACATCCAAACCAACTGAGGAACTGTGGCAGTGCCTTTAAGGTCACATTTCTTTTCAAACTTTCAAACACAGCATGCAAACAGTAACACATATCAAAAACACAAGACCATATGCAACCTGTGTTAGCAGTTAACTGAAATATATTTTTCAATACTGAAATATCGCTATAGGCTACATAAACTCAATAGCTGAGCTTTGTCAAATTTTGTCTTGACTTGTGACCATCTTTCCCATTGTAGTATCATAAAAACAGGCTATGAGATATTTTATCCAAAGACAGACTGACCAGCAAACTGCATGGTGATGGTATAACCAATGCTTTATTTTGAGAGGGAAATTATGCTTGTGGTTCTGTTCGATATAGACTGATCTGACAAAACACCAGTATCTGTACAGGCTCAGTGGACAAGCAAAACTATGTACACAGGAAACAAGTCTGCTGTCCCTCAGTAAAATATAATGACAAAAATCAAATTTGCAAGGTGGTATGCGTCGCTCAAAGTTTAAGACCATTACACTATTATTACTTATATGCAAGTGTTGCACTGTGTCACCATCAGAACTTAATTGTTGTGAAAGACATTTTTAAATACCAAATTTAAAAGGTGTTAAATATTAATAATATCTTCAAGAAGCATAAAAGAGTCACCCATAAACACTGTTTGATATTATAAACAAACATAGTTGTTCACAAACACAGCCTGCAGGTTCAATAATTATTGTAGCTAGCCAGTTGTCTATTACTGAGTTTCAAAAAAAGTTAGACAGAGACAGAGAGCAGCCCTACTATGCTACAGGAAGTCGCCACTTTACTACAAAAGTTAGCTGCTATCAACTCCACTTGTACTTACATTGTGGCCTAATCTATTTATTGGCAAATCCAGGGCTTACTACACTGAAATAAGCGTGGATATTGCAGAATGGGCTACCAGTGCAATTGTCCCACTGGGCTTTTTCTGAGTGGAAATGGCCCAATGTTTGAGAAAGAAATATTGAGGACAAAATAAAGTAGTTGTTGTTACCACCATCTCAGGAGGAGTTCAGATTCAGGGGGGGTGTTAAGATGATTTGTATATTTTTCTCCTATCAGATCATCTTAAATGTGAGTATTACACCGGGTAATCAGCTGCAAGCTGACACTGGCACAGTCTGTGCTTAGAGATAAAGGGCGAGAGACAGAGTTAAGAATGGGGAGAAAGAGAGAGAGGGAGAGAGGACCTGTGAGAGAGACAACAGAAACAACATAGAGAGAGGAGAAGGTGGCAGATTATTTTCAATATTATCACATGCCAAGATGGCCATTCTCTCCCTTCAGCTTTCTTTCTCTCTCTACACTCTTTCTATTCAGAGATCCATTTGTGCTCGCCAAATGAATAGCTGACACTGCCTTCATCAAAGCTTTGGATTGGCAGTCCGGGCCAAGGGCTGTTGACAAGCGGCAGCAAAGCAGAGGAGAGAGGAGAGCAGACGGAAAGAGAGACAACAGAAATCCCCGGTCGTGAATTCCCAAGCTGTAATCCACTGTTTAATGGCGCGGCGTGTGTGTGTGTGTGCGTGTGGGGATTATACATTTATCATCGCCGCTCATCCTCGCTCATACTGCCGCGGTGTGTGTATGCGGTGTGTGTGTGACTGCAGAGTAAAGCCAGCTTGTGCGAGGGCTCAATGCCGGGTTGAGGGATTTAAACCCCGCCTTCATCATATAACCATTATCCGCCAATTCAGAATAACGACTAGCCTATTCTACTACGGCTGATCCCACCATTAGTCCTGATCTGAGACCCCCTCAAAAATACACACACACACACTAACTCACATGTAAACACACACTCATCACATGCAACACACGCACACACTCTCCCCTGCCACCTCTCTCACTTGTCAAACATACCTATTTTGTCAAAAATTGAGGATCTCCTCGCTCGCTTTGTGTCTATCGACTCATCTGTGTCTCATCAGTGAACTGGTCCCAGCAGGAGTAATCAAACCCCATAAGTTTTTGTGGGCATATGACCCCATCAGCTCATGGTCAAAAGTCATTCCGGTCTAGTAAACCTTGCCTGGTTTCAGCAATCAAATGGGATTTAAAGGTTTGTCACTATTAGAAACAAGATTACAATATCTAATTCACTACTGCGTTCTCGAATCAATCTCAGATATAAGACCGTACATAGATCACACACGCCCCTCCCTGCTCTCTCACACATGCACACACACAAGGTACAGCAGATCCAGCTTAACCAGAGGTTGAAGATACTGGTGCTGGTATGAGAGTGTTTCATATATGTGCGTTACAGAAAACTGACAGGCAATGCCAGCATGCTAATTCCATATCTGTCACATTTCTAATGTACATCCTCTCGGTGTGCGAAGCAGCTCAGACCAGTTGTGGCGAAACAGTTTATCAGATACTAAAAAAAAGGTCAGTGCATCGATATTTATGTATTCTACAAATTAATTGTACAGTGTTACGCCAGTTTATTAGGCACACTTTAGTAAAACTAATGCAGTCTAATACAACAGTCAGCAGTGTTGATTCAACTGTATGATCATTTTTGAAGGATCTACTGGTGCGTTTGAGTTGTAGTGTGCATTAGACAGGGATGTGTTTCTATTGTTCAGACTATCCTCGATATAAATGTGGAGGGACAAAAAACAAAATAAAATAAATAAAAATTTAGAACACCCATTCCCACCCATCTGCACCATCCCAAATAAATTGGCAGCTGAGTGTAGATTTTGCAGAAAAATAAATAGTTTATACCTGACACAACATGCCCCACCACAGACCCTTGTATTTTTTGTATTTTGCTTTTTTGTTTCAGTCTGAACACCCACCTATTCTTTTCTGACTGGGGACTTAAGTGATATTTTAGGCTCTCACTGTATCAAGTTTTCTCATGATATCAATAAAAATAAATAAATATATCATAAAATACAAAATGCTGTATTTACTGGATGAAGGTTGCTGAGTTTGAAACAAGATAATGTGCATTTTATTCGTTGGAGTCCTCATTTGTCATTTTAGAGATGTTACTTAGGAGTTTCTGTCCCTAAGCACCCTAACATGTGCGTGCCTGGCTATGTGACTTTGCAGGTATGCGACTGTCACTAAAACCCACAAGCATGAATCCGGCCTCTGGATACATATCCACAACCATTAGATCAAGATTGTTTATTCTGAGTATGAACAGAGCTGATCGTGATCAATCTTCATGTTGAGTCTGCAGCCTGGATTGGTTTTGACTTTGTCCATTGGCTCTAAAAAGACATGAATCAAACTGAGTAAGACAGATTATCCTTTGGTAACAAGGGATAATGTTGAAGACATCAGAAAAAACATACTTACCATCAGCAGACGAGGCCTGACATCTTTCTTTAAGCTAACACATCGCTAATTTATGGTGCACAGACACTACACAAATGTATATTTACCTAACATGTGTCCCAGATGTAGTAGCTATGAAAAGGCCCTGTTTGTGTAAAAAGGAGTGAGAGAGAGAGTGAGGGAAACATGAGAGACAAGAAATACCTGAAGAATGCAAATATATGAGCAGAAGAAAGAAGGAAATTAAATGAACATTAATTTCTCCCACAGTACCCCTTCAGCACGAGGGAGATGAAAGAGGAGCAATGTATTTTCTGACATTATTTCTCCTGCAACACACCGCTGGAGTTCTCTGCTCTGGGAGACGGGGCCCTGGTTGGAGGAGACGGCACCTGTAGCCCCTTATTGCCTGGTTTACTAATTCACAGGAAATATGCAAGACTTGAGCCAATGGAGGATTAATTAACTGTTTATTTCTCTGCTCCTCTATTGGAACCACTAGGTTTGGGCTGAGGGATACAGAGGAGAGAAGAAGAAAGTATTGCGCGGCATCTGGACAAATTGAACAATTTAGATGTGGTAAATGTGTGTGCATGCGGCGTGGTGGCCTGTACTGTAAATACGTGGCAGCACCGCCTTTGAATGCGTGGTGACAGCCTGTCATCAGCCCCGTACACACAGAGGAGAGTTGTTTGAGTTGTTATGTCTGAGTGTGGATAGCAAAATGCACCAAGACTGAATGGAAAAGACATGAAGGGAGGAAAGGAGGAAAGGAAAGGAAGTGAGGATGCCGACGCTTGAAGACAGGGGACATACACTGGGAGAATACAGTACGTGTTGGGAAGAAAATGGACTCACAGCCAGAGATAACCACCAGCTGATTGACTTCAGCACCACCACCATTCCAGCTGTGGTAGAGTCAACTGGAGAAATTTAAACTTACAGTGGCTAACGATGTTTGAAGTTAATCATTGTCGAAATCACCCCACACAACAGATTACAAAAGGCGTGGAATGTGGAAGTTCTCAGTCTCAAACACTGGTGTGAAATGAGTTAAGACAGACTTTGGAAAAAGAATAACATTAAAGTTTTGTCCAACCTCTGCAGTCTGATGAAGCGTTGTATAACAATAGTCGGGTATTATTTTGCTAGTTCATGATTATAACAAACCGCAAACCATGATTTCGCAGTATTGCAAATCAGATAAAACCCATAATTTGATAAAAATTCAAACACATGACACTGAAAAGTGATTTCACCCAGGAAGCATACAACCTCAGTGGCACAATCACAAGCTTTCTGGCCTTTAGCGGTCCCTGGATGGTCTCTGATGGGCACCACCGAGAATCTCTGAAGGAAAATACCAAAGTGAACAATTTCATAAGAGCAGATTTTTTTTTTTTTTTTACCTAAAGTTTACATTTCTAATTGGAGCACAATGAAAAGCACATTCAATCAGACTCTCTCTCTATATATATATTTTAAAAACTGTGCCATTTAAAAGTTCAAGGTTTTTAGATTATAACTTATTTTAATGACATCTGTTGATCATATTTTCATCGGTACCATATTCTATGGGTCTCCTGGACATATTTACCAGGGAGAGTGCAACTATAGAAATGGAGGCTGCTGACCTCTGCCTACAACCCGATTCATCTATACTGCAAGTATAAATACTCTCAAGTGGAGAAAGACTTAGAAAGTGAGTACAGAAGATTGAGAGTAAGAGCAGGGTAGACAGAAACATGTATCAGAGAGAGAACAGAGAAGTAATAAGCTGACTGTGTGTGTGTTGTTGGGGCAGGTAACAGCGTTAATCTGTACAAAAATTAGGACCATTAGAAGTTTGAAACAACTCATGACTTCATCTGTTCCTGAGCCCTGCAACGTGAGATTGGAGACTACAGGTGTCTAAATGTTATCAGCCGCCGCTTATTCCTGTGTCTCTGAGTTAGAAGGAAAATGACCCACACTCACAATCTAATTCAAACATTCACTGAAAGGTTGCTGGTGGTGAGTGAACACATGCTGTTCCCAAAACCAATGGAGTCAGTAGAGAAGGTGTCTCGGCATGTAGAATTTAACTCTTAGCCCCATGAGAATAAACACAACGAAGTATCGCAGTATGCACATGCTAATGCATCAATCTTTACACAAGAAGGTCATAATGAACCAATGTTTAAAATAATCAGGGTTCTAAAAAGTATTAGCCCAATTCAGTCCAGATTGAAATCTGTAATATGTTAAAATAAGCCATAAGGAGAAGCTATTCCAGCTCAGGGCCTTTGGCCACTTTTAACATTCAATCATATTTCCAGAGAAAGAACAATACAAGTGTGGCTACAGTTAAGACTCTGAGCCTCATATGTCTTAGTATTAAGACAAATACAGTTTGTTCCCATAATTAAGCGTGTAAGTAAGTAAAGATTAGCCACATATTCAAAGAACCAATTTAATAGTGAGCCTGTATATACTGTAGGCGACACATTTTAGGTATAACTGAATTTGGCTGTGAAATTTCTATGTGCAGGTTTGGTTTTTAAAATATGATATTAAACTGTTCATGTAAAGCAATTACTATAAGGTTAAGTATTGAGAATTTGAGAAATATAACACAAAAGTGTAAGTAAACAGGCTCAAGATATAATAAAATGCTCAAAGCATGGCTGTTATTGCAGTTAGAAGACACAGCTTGAACCATGTGTGCCACTGAATGCATATATGGGTAAAACTACACACCGCCAGAACAGTTTTAGGTTTCATAGGAAATTGTGATTGAATTTTCAACATTTACGGTTTTACCGACTGAACAACACCAGTAACTGGACTTTGAGTCAAATGCCTGACTGACATTTACTGAAGTGTCTGCCAGGTATATAAACAGAAAGATAACTTACTAACTTATTTCAAAGTGGTTTGACGTTGTTGTTTTTAATCACAAACTGGAGGCTTGTCAGACGACCCAGGGTGGCAGTCAGCAATGTCAAATATCCTTCAAAATGCCTCCATGCATAACTAACATATCCTGATTCTGTCAGTCTTCATTTCAGTCATTTCTCCTGACACACAATGCAGCCTCTCTATCTATCCTCATTTAACAAACAGAGCCACATGAGGCATCTGCAGATCATCAATAGAGCATGTCACGCAGTCTGCACCCATCTTAATAAATTAGCTTAAGACAGAGGTGTGGACATGCTGGTTGATTTCAACTTCTGGACTCTTGTCCCTGTGCGTCAAAAGCCGTCGTCAAAACATCGTAAGAACATATACAGAGTTTCTTTATATGCAAGAGCATTTCATGGGATGATTTCGGCAAAATGAATCAAGTAAATGTCATATCTAAACTAAATTAATATACAGTCACAGCCTTGAAAGCATTGCCATGAAATATCATTCTGTGCCATTAAATCTACTGGCTACATCATGATCTTCAACCTGCCTCGGCCAATGTTTTAACCCTGCTCTCTCCTAACATGTAACCATTCCCCATTCCCAGACCCACCTCCATATTTCACCTCCTGAGGGTGCCACTGTTTCCTGTTGAGGTATTTCACAAATTTGTTGCCAATTTGTTAAGCTTTCCAGTGGAAAAGTAAATGTAATAATGAGGGGGAGAAATTCATTAAACATGTGTATGAAATACTTCTTCAAGTGCTTAGGAAGATTCATGGGATGTTCATACGGCGATAATCATGCCTCCGTCGCTCAGCCTGCGGCGGCATGAAACATTTAATCTGGGATGAACACTTTCTGTCGCTTTCTCTCTCTCTCTTGACCCTCTCTAAACACCCCCATCCCACCCCGCCAAGTACCGTCTATCTTCCTTTCTCTCTAGACTTCTGTGACTGCCAGAAACCAATCATAAAATTATTAAAATGCTGTTTGGCTGCCATTAATCAGTGGTAGGATACCGTGGTGGGAAGTGACAGAGCATTAGTCACATAAATTCTTGGCCTCAACAGACAGAGAGTAATGAGCCACGAGTCAGGACCGGTTATCTGAAAAACTCCACTAAATGCGTCATTTAATTTTCATTTAGACAAACACAATTGCTTGCGGAAAGATATCAGTGTTGTGAATGAGAAACGGCATGAAACGCTGGTACATTAATCAGGGCTTGATTACACGCGACTTCATGTGTTGTTTATCCTAATTTCATTCGGTCAACAAAGCAAACATGACTTTTAACACAGCCATTAGCTTATGGTTGGGGATGGCACAATTACAGCCTCAGACAAACAAAGTGATGATGAATGTCCAAGCAACCAAACAACAAAGGGGTTTTATTATCAATTCCCATCCCAGCCTCGCCTTCCTGTGTGTGTCTGTGGAGCTCGCTGGTGTGAAAGGAGAGGCTGTTTCAACTTTACTACTAGATGAAGTGACGATGCGGAGAGAAGAACAAAAAATAAAGAAAAATAAAAGCTCGAGAGGTATTAATCTTTGAAATGACAGTTGTTATATATGATAGTAAAAGACAACCTCGTATACGAAAACTTCTGTTACGTAAGCGATTTAATTGTTCAGTGTGTGAGCTTAAGGAAGCAGCAAACCCGCGATAGTAACAATATTACCTATTTACCCATGCGCACAAACATCACCTCTGTATAATAATAAACACTGGAGTATTAATTTGCACCTCACACATACCCCATAGAAGCTGATAAAGATGAAAAAGTAACAGCAAAGACAGATATTTTTTTTCGATCATGTAAAGCTTCAAGAAGCTACCCAGTGTTTGCAGCTTGTTGATACAGTCCAGCAGGCAGGGTTACAGAGCTGCTCGAGTGTCCGTGTTTTTCTCCATACCACCGACCGTTGGCCATAACAACATCCAACACTGGCTTTCTAAACAGAGCTGTAAAATCAATCATGCTGAATTGTGCCACCGTGACACAACATTATACGTATAACACGATAACTGTTGCATTAAACCTTTTCCCAACCAAATGCAGACGTTGTGTCCAGGGAACCCCTGTGTTATGCATACATTTGGTAATTGCAGCAGACCCACTAGATTAGAACAAACGCAACATTAAGTCTTCATCACTTGCTTGTTGCTGTAAGGCCACACTACAACCAGCAAGTAGCCAAATGTGTTAGTGGGATGTGGAACAGCGACCTGCACTTTCCCACAATTTACATGATGCCAGAAAGTGCAAAAAGATCGTCTTCACAGATATGTAACCACAGCTGATAAACACCAAACACAATGACTCACTGCTTTTGCTTTTTGACGTTGGCAAAAATACTGAGTTCAAATTTTTAAACCTCGACAACTTCTTTGGTTGCTTTTGTCAACAGGTGGCTGCACTGTGGGTACAAGTCAAGGCTGGGAGGTCCATCTCCAGTATCGTGACAAGATGGTGGACGCTATTTTGTCAATTTCAGAATAATACACCACTACTTTTAAATGACTTTGTTCCATTCAGGAGTGTGGAGAAACCGACATTTATATAGTACGTGGATGCATCGCTGCAGTGCAATTTCCTCTCATCACCTTGAGCAAGCAAGGTCATCCCTAATCTAGCACAATTAAATCAAACATTCCAATCATTATCTCACCCAAAGAACGCATGCAATCACAGGTCGTACACACTATTCATCCCGTATTTGTCTGCATTTACATCTGCTATCCCTGTGGCTCAATCACATGAATGTAGCACAACTGATCATATAAATATCAGCAGTCGTTCCCAAGGATAACACAGGAATTATTCCAGCTGAAATGAGTGAGTGGCTGTATTAACTAAATACTTTACTTGGTCTAAGTGATATCAAATGCTTGGACCAATTCAATCAATTCAATCATCTAAAGCCATCAGAAAATCATGATGAGTGTAAGCGACGCTCATGCTGCTGCAGCAACCATCCTCGTCCATCCATAAACAACAAGAATGTTGAACATCCATCCATCCATTTTCTATATCTCATTTGTATTCAGGGTCACAGGGGGTGGGGGGCAGACAGGAAATCCCGACAAGCGTCAGTCTATCACAGCAATACAGACACATTCGCCTGATGAACAATTTGGAATTTCCTCCTGCTTAGGAGAAACCGAGCACAGTGAGTGACTAGCTGCCAACTGGTGATTTTTTAGTTGAATGGAAATCACAAAAACAAGTTGAATGAAATTTCATCTTCATTTAACCAATTATGCAATTTCTAAACCAGAACACTGCCTCAGTGATGATTCAAATGTCCTGTTAAAGGAATACTAATTGTACAGACATATATTTTATATTTGCAACTGGCTGGATATTAAATGTTTGAATCGTGAGCTTCTTCCTGTAGAGCTGTGTGTCACCACTCTGTAAAGTCCTCTGAATTTTAACAGTCATGACAATTAAACCATGACCAGTATGAGGGAGAATGCGATTACATTTTTTGGCATACCAGCAGCCCTGCCTTTAACGCGTGGAAGAATAGTGTGTCAGGAGGGCAAAATTATTACAAATCACGAGGGCAGGAAAGCACAGGTCCGACTTGTTGCAACTATTTATGTCTGCCCAGGGCCAATCAGACAGCTACATCCATTAAACCCCTGTAGAAATATTTTTACAAACAAACAACCAGAGAGAGCCCAATCCTAAAAAACCCACATGATGTCAAAAGATGGCTTGTATCACGCTTGAAACACACTTTTTCAGCACTGCCTTCCACATGGTGAGAATTCAATGACACTTTTGTTAGCAGTAGTATACAACCTCATATACTTTCCTCTCACCCTCTCTCTCACTCTGCATTCTTGCATCATGCCCACTTCTCCACCCCTCCAATTCTCCTGCAAGTCTGACGCCTGCCAGCTGTCCTATGGTAATTAAATTACTTAGCAAAGTTTACTTAATAGCAATGGTTAGCAAAATTAAGGTGAGATTGCAAATTTGTTTACCCACTCTTCAATGGCTGGCCTGTTTAAGGCTCGCCTGCAACACTACACACGCATTTGCAGCATCAAAATCGCGATGTACCATATGTTGCAAAAATTATAAGCGGCAAATTAAAATATTCTTTTCTGTTATGGAAATGTTCGGCTGTTGAGAGGAGAGAGAGGAGGGAGGGAGGGGGGAAACAGAGAGAGGGAGGGGAGGGAGGGTAGAGGAAAGATATCAAATTATGTCTCAAACACCCACACAACAAGGAGGAGAGAAAAGGAGGGAGGAGAAGGAGGAAGAAAATGATTCAGTTTTGATCGGAACATACCATAATATCTTTTTCAAGAGCTCACCAGATGCGCGTTTGAAATTCACCCACAGAAGAAAACAAAGTTTTCTCAATCTCTCACTCTCCTCTCTCTCTTTCTCACACACACAGAATCAGGAATTTCCAAGTGGTCAGACATCCTAGTACAGTATATATCGCTCCCT
>BRZM01003255.1:0-35337 GCA_033238685.1 Lates japonicus | reverse complement strand
CTGTAAAAACCCTGCTAGTGAAAAAAAACAGAAAGCAACAAACATCTCTGGACAATACCAGGGAGAATCAATGAGGAAGAGATGAAGAGAAATTTAGAGACAAAGCAGGAGAGAGAGAGAGAGAGTGAGAAGAGAGTGTTGCTGCACAAGTCTTTGAGTTGGATAAGAGGCACAGAGAGTACATTTTACAAAAGATCACAGTCAAAGATCACATTCCCCTCTGTGTCTGTGCGTATGCATCAGAAACGCTTAGCGGGTATGAACGTGGGGAGGCCTTGTGCTTGACAGTTGCACAGAGGTGCAGCCCTTTTTTCCCTGACATGCCCTGTGCTCGCCAATTCCAATATCAGCGTTGACTGAGGCCCAATACAGTTTGATGCCACGACAGGTGTGGAGCTGCGCGTTACCGCAGATTGCTCGAGGCCGGGCCGTCATGGCAAAGCAGCTCGTTACCATGGCAGCTGTGGAGACGTGTAGATGAGGAAATTAAATGCTAATGGGATGGGATCTGGAACTGCCTGGCACCACGACGATAGCTGTACCGCTGACAGGCAGCGCCTCCTCCCTCCTTCTCTCCTCCTTCCACCATCTCTCCTTGCTCCCCACCCCACCCACAGCAAAAACTTGATCATCAACCGTAAACTTGTCACTTTATAAAAATGTCACTTTCGCGGTAGCGAAACATAACACCCCTTTAATGTAGAATGCGCTGTAATCCAAGGTAATGCATCATGCAGTAACAGACTGATTTTAATTGTTCGCAACACGGATGTGCCCAGAGTGCACCCTGTAGCAGGTGACATAGCGATCACGCCACACTGACTCGCAATGCCTCGACAGCCGAAATTACCAATCACTATTATGCCGCAGAAGTGAAGAACACTGGCGCCTCTACCCACACAGAAGTATACACACACACATGCACAATAATAATATCTGTTCCGTCACCATGTATAGTCCATTGGCTACTTCAGCTCATTTTCTTGCTTTTTTGGGCATCTTTGCTTGACACAAACTGTTTACAGCAGCAAATGGATGATTACATGCCACAAAACAAAAGTCCGGGTGACTAAACTTATTTAAACGGTAACAGCTTAGCCCATGAACAATTAGAACTAATACTAGAAATCAGTCTTGGTATAACCAGTTTAAAGTAATAATACATGAATCAACTTGTAAAAAGGTACAATCATCTTAGTTACAGTTGTCACGACGCCTCAGTAATCACATGCATACTGTTTACATTACCTAGAGGCATGTCTAAGTCCATGGATCCTAAAATATAAAACACATCACATTGTGCCCTTGTAGCCTTAAGGTAATATAACACTGAATCACACAAGGATAGACGCTGCTGTTGCATTGTCTGTCACAGTAGAAACTTTCAAACAACTCTATGTGACTAATCAGTTATGCAAAGTGTCTATTTCACAAATGGAAAAACACCCGCCTTAATATCAATGGCTGGAGTTAAGTTTTGTTAGTATCACAGTAGCGTTTTTGCAAATACCCAATGAATGAAGCTGAAATTGAATTTAGATTATTGTCATTGACACTTTCACAAATGAATTAATCCTTTTATTTATTAAATGTCAGAAGAAAGAGAAGAATCCTGCTATAATCTCTGACCAGCCAGGGTGATAAGCTTTAAATATCTTTTTTTTTTTTTTGACAGGCCACACTAAAACCCAAATATATGTGAAGTCATTTCGGAATGTTGAATTTTGCTTAAAAATGTCCACACAAGAATCGGGACATGTCAGTTTTCTGATGGCCCACAAATTGTTGTCTCAACTTTAAATAAATGCAATAAAGAGAAAGGCACCCAATATCAACCTCCTTGCCTAGAAACCAAATTAATTGAAAGAGGCTAATTAATGCTACCACAATGAAGAAAGAAAGGCACGTAGTCAGCTCACAACCAAGAACTACAGAACCCACATGCCACACTTATCACGCTCAAGCTTCCCAAATCAAACTCTTCTATTTTTCCACTTTAATTTGCACATGCACGCCTGCTTCCTCTGTGTAATTCATTAGTAAACAAAAGAAGGCACTGTGCTCCCCAGAGGCAGATCTAACCCTCTCACCAGAGAGAGGCACCCGGCCAGATCTGGAAGAGTTTCCTGGCCACTGCACTGCCGGCTGCACACAAACAAACATGAGACGCCAGGAGAAGAACCTGTGTGTACGCAAAGGGAGAGAGTAAATGGGCGTGTGTGCTGGGAATAAGCTTTCGATTATCACACTGTGGAAAGGGGAAACAGGCAGAGGGGGACAAACAAGACAGACAGAGTTGCGCTTTCTTCCAGAGCTGAGGAAATATAGTAGACAAACAGAGGAGAGTAAGGACAAAAGAAATGAAGATAAATAGTATGAATATGGATGAGAAGGACCAAAGACAAACAGGGTCAGACACAGGAATCAACAATGAAACCCTCAGTGGTGGATTGTCATTGAGCTATCTACAGGTAAAATGGACTGCAAGTGTGTACTGTTAATTTAAACTGTTAGCCTGGTCCCTCTACTCATGACACAAGAGCCTGCTTGTTGGGAGCAGGTGGTGGTACAGCGGTCTTTGCTCTAGATTACCTTTGACATGTAGACAAGAGGAAGTCATCAGCAAACCTTTACTAACTGTTTTGGCTGTGTTGCTCTCTACCACTGCAGGAAAAGGACAGAAATCCTACCGTACTTCCTCTCTGTGCCCACCTGTCAATCACTGCCACCATCACAAAGTAACACTAAAGCCTTACATTGTTAAGACCATCCCCAGAGATTAGCCAAAACCAAATTAGACATCGCCTGTTTCGCCAAGTCACCATGCGGCAACCTCTAACGTTCCGTGTGTTTATGAACCAGTCATGCATGGTGCAGGTGTGTGGCCTCTCCCATGAGTAAGGAACAACTGCTTATAAATAAAGAATCATTACACAATATCACAACCACTGATATCCACGCTCGCCTGACTCAGGCTAACTCTTTGCCCTAAATGTGACAGGGAAAGCCTGAAAGCCTTCACGGTAGGCTTCCAGCTTGTTCGCTACTTTCAATTACAGCGACGACAGAGACAACACTCATGTTTGCGCCGCGCCTGTCCCATTAGTCAAAATCAAATACCTTATTAGAAAAAATAACAACTCAAGACCACTGGTAAACAATGCTACCTATGGCAACAACGCAAATTTCGTCGATTTATAGTCATGCTCTGGCCAAGGGACCATTATCATTACGTATGGCGTACGGTGGGGCCTGAGGCCACTGTGACAAAGTGTAAAATGTATAACACCGTCGTTAGAGCAGATGGAGAGCTTAAGGAACAAAGGTCAGATGAATAGCCACGCTCAACTAAATGATTTACTCTCTTACTGGTATTCAGAACAAATGTCATACTACTGCATAGCTAGAAGACAGGAGAGAAAAGAAATCAACTGCTGCAGAGACTTTTAAAGTATACATACACGTTGAGTAGCAACGCATTTCTGCCTTAGTTCACTGTTATTTTGCTATCTCCCTCAAGTAACTGTCCACCGTTTTATATAATCACAATAACTATGTACTTCCCAAAGTCACTGTATTCAGGAGAAATGAACAGAACTGAGAAAGTGAGGATGAGACCAAGGGAGAGGTATGGACAATGTTGTCGTTATAGGTATCTGTGGTCGGGGAGAGAGTAAGCACTGCAATTACATTAACACTGCAGACACACTTTCACACTTATCATTCCTGTAGCCCACATGTCAGTAGTCATCATCTCAATTCACAACTCAACCTAAGATCCTTTGACAATAGCTTACCCTTTAAACCGCTGAAAGTGACAACATATGAACAAAACTGTAGATTTATAAGCACAATGCAGTGACGATAAATTGTTGTGAGTCAAAAAGACTGATTTGTAACAGTCAAAGTATTATCTCATTATGAACTTGCTTTTATAATGAGTGAAAATATGGTTAAATAAATATAGTTGGTAAATAAGTTTATTTTTGAAGAAGGATCAGGCATGTGCCACATGAAACAAATCAATGCATTGATTTACTCTGTTCATGTCTTTTATATAACAGAACCTGTGGTTCAAGAATAAAAATGGTCAAAGGCTATTGTATATCATTCCTAAATAAGCTTTGACAAACTTAACCACCTGCCTACTGCAGATTTATTAGTTTTAAGCTACTACAAGTTCTCATTTCTTAGTGCTGAGATAAGACAAATTACCAAGTCTTACTTAATCTTCAGAATGGTGTGTATCTAGAGGAACAAAAAAAAAAAGTTCATGTCCTTTTTCACTGTTTATGTGTCTATCTCTTTGTCATAAACTACAAAAGAGTCAGCATCACAGAAACTTGCAAAGTGCCTTTCTTAAATGCTTTTGGCAAACAAATGATCCTCTGGCTAGTGCTTCAGAATACCCATGGTAAGAAATTAGTAAAAAACCAGCAACATCCGGTCTCAGACAGACTGTTCCTTTTCCTGCTTCCCATATCCCATGGAAAAAGTAAAATAATCTGAATAAATCACTTTACAGTTTCAAATGTCTTTAAAAAAAAACATTTTGAGAGAAAAATGGTACATTAGCACATCATCAGTCCATATCTACTGTGACAAAATCTTAATTACACCACTGTAACCATTATTATCTGTCAATAAACAGTTTCAATATATAGACACACACACACACACACACCGCCCACCAACAAACCTCTTTGCTGGAAAGGATATGCTCATATTCATCTCATTATATTTTAAAGTCTTCATCTGTTTCATTTCTTTCATTTGTTGCATCACCAGGCCTTTGCATCCTTCTTCTTCCAATCCCTCCTACCCACCGCTACTCCCCTCTCTAAACAAACACAGATATCCCATAACAAAGAGCAGGGGAAAACAGAGCCCCTAGAAAATGGCCATTTGCTTTTACACGAGGTCTATAAGATCAGGCAGAGATGGGCTCCATGGCAATATGTTTATTTATATATTTTATAAGGAGGGGGAAAAATCTGCCTATCAGTGTATGTATTTGGGGGTCCTGAGCCACTGTATCTAAGCTCATCTTATATGAAAATAATGTGTATGGTCAGCCATATAATGGCAATATGGGATCAGGCTCTTTACAATGTGCCATACTCAGGCTAGGGCTAACAGCAGACGGAGTGTCCGCCAGCAGTTCATCTTCATGTCTCAGGCAGGCAGGAGCACTGTATAATAATGTCGCTTCCCTGCCCCCAAATGCTATCACAGGTCAGCTCATTTCAAACTTCACCACTTTATAATTTCCCAAACTTTTATTCTCAACATACTAACAAAGATTTCATTACGTGATGAACAAACAGTCTGAGTAATGACACTCTGCCTCCTGAATCATCTCACATGGCTCTGTTATTCTCGGCTGTATTCATACAAGGACACACAAGTATAAACAACATGGCTAAACATGCACGTATGCATAAATACACAAAAAAAAAAAAAAAAACAAACCATGCACTGTAGTTTGCCCATACAGCCATACAAAGGGATATATATACGTCACATAAAATCATCCCAGTCGATACAACCTGTGCGTAGTATCACACCCATGTGTGCATGTGTAAAAATGGTGCTGCATGTATGTGTTCCTGACAGGAGGCGGTGGGGCAAGTGGGGGACGAGACGAGAGAGTTTTATACCCAACTCCACATAACCATGTAGAAGAAAATGGAGCAATGTGTAGGCTAACTCATCTTCCCCATCCGGAGAAATGAAATTCACTGAATACCTATCAAAACTGCAATCATCCAGAGACAATATCTTCTTGGTTCATCCAGACCCTTCCGACGACCTCCATGCCCTTTGACATTCAGCGTATACTCATTGGTGATGGAAGCATATAGCAAGTGTGTAGCAGTCTGCTTGAGAGTAAGTAGATCTCGTTTAATGTAATATCATCATTTGAAAATTAATGCACCTTTTCTTGTTTGGTAGTTTTTTTGGGAATTTTGAGGAGGCCACTGTGAGACAGGCTAATAAGATGCAGAGCAAGACAGTGATGGGGACACATGAAAGAAGGGCATGTGAAAAACCATGAAATGCAAGAAAGGGAGGCACGGAGACATTGTATTTGTGAGCCCCACCTCCCCGCCCCTCCTCCTGTGTTACAGAATGACATGCAATTACGCTCAGTCGCCCCAAGTCAGAGGCCTCAAATTACCATCATTTGTGAAAATGTCATTTAGATGAGAAGGAGGCCGAAAGCTGTAATCTCCTCTGTCTATGCGTTTCTCCCACATCCTCCAACCCCGCCACATCAAATATCAAGAAATCATTAGTGTAATAAGCATGAAATTGTCATGATTATTCCTCTCTCTGGCTGTTTTCTACCTTTTTATCCTAGTATACACCATATTAGAGATAGCTACATGGACTGAGATGGAAGAAATACAAAGACAGAGAAAGATACATGGAGAGATAAAGAAAGTGTCTGACAGACAATTAAAGATTACAAAACAGACAGCGGCAGACAAGAAAGAAACAACAGGTATATTTCTTGGCTGTAAACTCTCACCAGCTTCTCATATTTCTTACACTAAGACAGCCCTGGGCTTCATCTTTGTTGCCATATTCAGCGACACAGTTTGTCGATTCTCGGTGAGTGTGCAGTCTGTTGGTCCCTATCTGTCAGCAGGCCACCCAACCATTTGCCCCTCAGCAACCTTCAACTCTCCAAGGGACACTCAGACTTGACATCAGCCGCCCATGAAGCTGTTTTCACATGTGTACAACAGCCCTGAGATCGCCAACAAAAGTTAACCCCTTAAAACTGATGCTACCTTTTGGAAAAGAGACACAAACTCTAGTAAGTGGCAATGCAACAGTATATTTCATGAATAAATTGTTGATGTGCCAATTTTTCAACAAATGAGGAACGGAGGGCAGTTTCCAAGAGCAAATCCAAGGAGAAAGAAAGTTTCAATTCACAAACTTGCTAATATTGTTTTCATGTTTTTGAACCTACTTGATAACACCTGTGCAAAACTACAGCTATACAAAATGTTAAAGAAGTTGTGGAGTGAAGAATCTGAAATGTTAATTAATTAAATTTTTTTTGCAGCCTACTACTCTATGTCATCAACAATATGGGACCACTTGAGGAGAGCTACTTTGCTGAATGTGTGAAGTTGGGTGAGGCTGTCTGGCTTGCTTTATCAAACCAACAAATTATTTCAATATTCAGAGAACATATTATTGGTGTGCATCTGTAAAAAAGACATTGGCCTCTGTTCTCTGTTCTAATCCTTGTCTGAGGTGAGGTTACCGTATCAACTGTCTAAATTACAGATAGGCTTATCACAAAATCAGCTAGCATTATTAGAGACAGCCACCGCACAAAAAATAAACAAAATCAAGCATTTCACTGACAGCAGGTTTAACAAAGACTCAACAATTAGCTGATTGTGCAAAACCAAATATTCTTGGAGGTAAAGAAACAAGAACTGGCCAGAAAAAAATGGAGTACCAGCAGACCTTCATAGGGTGTAAGCATAAAATAACTGACTCTTATTCAGTACAACAAAGATTCATTATGGTTACTCATCTGCTTAATGCATTTTAAAATGTGGTTGTTTTAATTGAAATAGATGAAAAAATATATTATTCCAGACATCTTTTCTCAGTTTAAAAACCATCCCCACTCAACAGAGAGACAAACGCAACTGCTCCTTGACAAGACAAAAACGCCACGCCCATTTTCTTTTCTGTAAATTGTGATCTGACCTAAACCTGCAGCCTCTAGATCAACCTCAAACCAGCCCTTCCTGCTTTAACATCATGTCCTATTCAGACTCTTACTTCCAGACCAATGACGATTCCCTCCGTTCTTTCTATCCTTCCCTGACAGTGTGTGTGTGTGTGTGTGTGGTGGAACGATGGGTAGCTGTTGAGCTAATAATCCTGATGGAGGCTGATTCTCATGTATTGATTGAGCTGCTGGCTTTCTCTTACTTTGCTCTGAGAAGCTGTGCATCTGACCGATTAGGCTGGCTGTAGGTCACCTCTCTCGCCATCGCCCATTTCCCAAAGCAAGGAATCGTCCAGCCCAGACCTGAAGTGTGTGTGTGTGTGTGTGTGTGCATCATGAGTATGCGCGTAAAGGCAGAAACCAACGCTGAGCACTGGGAGCAATTTAATTTCAGTCTTTTGTCTGCTTTGCTACTGATCGCCCAGATTCAGCTGGAATTGCTGAAACATGAAACAAACAAACATGAACACAAAAACAAACTCAGACCACATAAATCTTAATTGGGTCACCTAATTACTGCACCAGTCAATAATTGTACATTTAACTTAACAGGAGGAGGTAATGTTAGTATCATGCAAAAAATCAAGCTTTAATTATTTGAACAGACGCCTGATTGTCACATCAGTGTAAAAATTTGGGAGGTATTTGTTTGTTATGAGCAGCAATGAAACACGCTTACTTACGACCACTGTAAATGGTTTCAAAGTAATATCAGGAAGTAACACATTTGTAGAAATTAAAAGTGACCTTGATAGAAACCAGGTACAGGCTGAAAGTTGTAATATGGCTGATGTACTAATCTTAAGAGCAGTTCATCAGCACAGTCACAGCCCTGCCCATTTAGAAATCTACAGGAATATATGTGAGGTACAGCAACATTTTAAACAACCCCAGGACTTACCTCAGAGGGAGACGAGCTCCATTATTTGTGCCCTCTGTCCTAATCGCACTGTGAGTCTTGCACTCCACAGGCAGCTGACTACTGGGGTGCACCTCCTATACATAAACATTCCATAAATCCAAACACTCAGTATTCAGGGTATTCAAATTTGGAGACATACATACAAAAATTGCACTGGAAACATACCAATGTGTATTTAAAAGCTCTGTGTGTGTGTGTGTGTGTGTGTGTGTGTGTGTGTGTGTGTGTGTGTGTGTGTAAATGTGTAATGTTTAACTCCCGAGCTATCCTGATGAGTATAAAGACGCAGCAGTAACTAAGATTCAAACACAAACATACTATAATCTGTCCCTATAGGTCCACTTAGAGCAAAAACTGTACAAAAAGAATACATGCACATTCAAACTGGCTGCAACTACCCCTGCCAAGAAATCTAACGTTAACGCAAATATACTCGTGTGCAAAACCAAACACAATCTATTTTGAGATTCCCCACAGCGCTTACTTGTTCTCATGCGACTTCAGTGAATTAGTATAAATGATAATATGGCCAGACAAGTGTGCAAGAATTGTGAAACATGAAAATCAATGCACTCACAGACTTACACATTTCACATAGAGATATTGTCTGCACTATCTACTGACCAAGGAATTCTTCTGCTTGCCTTTATTAGGGAGACTGATCAACACGAGACAGAGGCTACTAATGTTTCACAAGATATAACTGCCCATTCACATATTGATTACTGCTGTTTATGTATGTAACTCTCTGAATAATCACACCATCTTTTGAGCAGAGTACCACATCCATCACACCTCCAAGGACCCACCCACAGACATCTTCAAACCCAAAACTACAGCAGTAATATGTTGTGTGCTTTATTGAACGTCCGCTATTTCATTCAAGTGTCTGAAATCTGGCTGAGAAATGTATTTGTTGTGTATTGCCCTCAAAATTTATGCCGTAAGTGCCCCGAATATAATGGCAGGCTGTTTTGGTTGACCACAATCTGAACACTATGCAAATGGATGATGATGATGATGATTCAAGTAAACCCTGAAATGTGAATTCTACCAGATTATCTGGATATTTGGGAGCAATGAATTAGTGAACTAGGGGTTGTAGCTGTGGAGAGTGTTTCAAACAGCCAACTATGCTTTCTATCTCACGTCATAAGTTCTCAAACCAGAGCATAAAGCTTCAGATAAATAATTGATGACCGTATTATAACTGTAACATGTAATGGTCATTAATAAGACTGCACTGTGTGCAAATGCAACAGTATTGATAAAACAATGAGCAAATACTGGAAACTAATTCACACTTACCATTCCCACTCCAATAAGTGGTCTGAGTACCGTAATAACATTAAGGAATAAATCACACCGACTTCGACAAACGTTGAAGTCTGAGGCCGCTTTATCTGATCTGCCGCTTGGCTGAAGCGGAGAGTTAATCTGAGAACTGCTTGGACTCGGGTCAGTCATTTGTGTGGCATATTCAGGGTCATTTGCGTAGCAAGTGGTGGGGCGGGCGCGGTCATTTGCGTAGGGTGCTGGGACCTGCAGTTTAGTATGCAGGGAGGCAAGGGAGGGAGGGCATGTGACATCCACAGAGAGCCGGGACCCTCACTGACCCCTGTCTATAATTCATCCCCTGGAATATGGGGCACATCAAACCTTGGTTCCTTCCCACCCAAAAAGAGAAGAGAGAACCTCTTCACTTTGTTGCACAGCACTCTGACCCCGTATTCAAAGCGAGTAGCAAGAGAAACCCGGGAAACGTTGGCCATTAAATTTTCAGGGTTGTCCTAGGAGAGTGTTTCATGGATGGGAGAAGACTGAGGAAAGGCCCCATGCTGGCAGAAGGAGGGAGAGGTAGAGGTAGAGAGGGAGGGTGTGTGTGGGTGTGTAGGTGTGTAGGGGTCCTTTCAGAAACAGGTAAGCACACATGTAAAAATCCTGCAAATATCCACAACTAAATGCAAAAATGAGAGATCAGAGTGGATAACCTGTGTGTGTGTGTTTGGGCAGAACAGTGGATAAATGAAACACTACTATAAAAGCTGGACCAGGCCCTAGGGGAGACACTACCCTCCCTCTATCCCTGTTGTCTCTGTTTTCTCTGTCTCTCTCTCCCTGCCTGTTAGCTGCAGGCATTCATCTCCAATTCCGGAGGTTTCATTAGGAATGCAGATATCAAAGTGTGTGAGTGTGTGTCTTTGTCTGTGTGTGTGTGGGGGATAAAAGGGGCGTGTCGAATAAAACTTACCAGATGTTCTAATCCGCCTTTGATGTTCCCGGTGTCCCTGCAACACAGCAACACATTTCCCCCACTGTAAATAAAGTGCCAACACAAAACGTCATTTAATAAAAAGAGCATTTTTGCAGACACACACACACACACACACACACACACACTACGAGAGACAGAAGAACAAACTCTATTCAAGTGCACTTTATGAACGTTTCTGAACTAATTTCAGATTTTTTAAACACATTTAACTGGAGCATTACCTGTGGCTAATTCTGACCAACTGGCATTGGGGCTACAACTAAAACATTTATTTTATTATTAATTAATCTACCTATTATTTTACCGATCACTCAGTACACTGTTGGGTCTATAGAATGTCAGCAAATAGCAAAAAATGCCAAGCACAAGTTTCTGGAAACCAAGATAATATGTTAAAATGTCTTGTTGTGTCCAGCCAACAGTTTACTTTCATCAAAAACTGAGAAAAACAGAAATATTCACAATATTCTGAGAAGCTGAAACCAGTGAATTTTTGTCATTTTGCTTTGAAAATTATGTAAAATGATTATCAATATGGTTGCCAATGAATCCTCTGTCAACTTATTAATTAACTAATCAACTAAGCAACTGTCTTAATCATTAAACCCTGTTTCTGTTTCAGTTATCAAGTAAAAAGTATTGAAATGGTTGTTGTAGAAATTGATCTTGATGACATCATAAAGGTTTTGGTTAATCAAAAAGAAAAAAATAATGAGAGAAAGAAAAACATAATGAGGAATTATTATAGTTGTTAACCTTTCCGACCGATGTGCTGTGTGTGTCTGTGTTTGTTTACATCAACAACCAGACAGATGCGGACTAATATTGTCGCCACACTGCTGGCAACAATATTATAATAATAATTTCCAACTACAGAGAAAGAAGTGGGAGCTTATTATCTGTGAATTAATAAAAAAATGTGCGTATGATTATCAGGGTAGCAACAGCAGAATGGCAAGCCGAGGAAGTGGAGGAGGAGGAGGAGGGGTGGGGGGAGGGCAGTCGGTTTTAAAAAGAGCAAATTGGCAGTAAATAATAGATGCAATTTTGGCTCATTTCAAATTTGCAGCAGTGGAAATCAAAAGATCAAGAGAACACAAACAGCCCCCGTCCCCGATCCCAGCACTTTTACCACCTCCACCACTTATCCATTACATTACTGTCAACTCCACCCTGGCCGTGGCGTTTCACTGTTTGTAAGTGTGTGTGTGGGGGTGTGTGTGTGTGTGCACCCTGAGAGGGGAGGAAAGCTTATCGACAGGCTTCAGTTGCTAATGCAGCCAGCAGCATCACAGTGTAAATCTACACCATCTCTAAAATTACATACTGTCTAATCCATCCCATCCTCCACCCCCCCAACATCCCTCCATTCCTCCATCCATCTATCTATCCACCCATCCATCCATCAGGCCATACCCACAAACCTAAGCCATTCCCACGTCATCAACATTTCTAAATAATGGTATGAAGGAATGACAGAAATGCTAAATAGAAATATTAACAAAAGTAAGAAACAACTAGAGAAGAAGAAAAAAGTCTTGAAGAAAGGATGTTTGCTTGTTTATTCTGTGCTCTGTCAGTGAGCCACATGCAGACAAGTCAACCACTTAAGGCAAACTTCATCTAGCTGTAATTACATTACATTCTGACAAACACCCCGCCACATTCATTATACATGACGGGCGCCCGGCAACCAGACAGCAAGACATTTGTTACCGTGGTGACAGTGTGTGTAATCCGCTAATGAAGCGCAATTAGTGAGAAACAATCTAACACAGGGGAGACGCAGCGCTCGATCCCTCCTCCTCCACTCGTTTCCCTTCACTTTTTTCTTCCTCCTCTCTCCCCTCACGCTCCTTTTCATAAACCTTTTTTTTTTTCCCCGTCTTTTATTTTTGCGATTCAACCTTTATTAAGCTCTTCACTTGCATTTAATCTCCCGCTCTTTCATCTGTTGTCCTGACTTCATCAAGGGCACGCTGTCCAGCACCAGGGCCGAAGGGATCGCTCTATCCATTAGACGCACACGACTGACACACACACACACACACACACCATTTTACATCCTCATCTCTCTTTTCAAAACATCATATAATCTGCTGAGGTCTTCAGGGACAAAGCTTTCCTTTTCTCCTTATCTCTCTTCCCCTCCTTCCCCTCCGCACTCTGTGCCTTCAACGCAGAGGCAGCATCGATTTCTGAATTACGCCACAATATTAAATAATTAATATACTTGCCATGATTGATGTTTTGCATTAGGCCAATATTAGGTTATCAATCAAAATCCACTTGGTTTAATGTAATAATATTGAAAATGTGTCAGTGCCTGTTCATCCAATTTGTAGTGGAGGCAGGCCAGATAGTAATGGCGGTGTAGCACAAGGCCTCAGAGACACTGTGGCCTGCTTACTACAACCATAGGAGCACATAACAGCCCTGGCGCACAGCAGGAGGGAGGGAGGGGAAGTGATGGAAGGAGAGATGAAGTGAAGACACAGTAAGACAGAATGAAGCAGACGGACAGTGATTTTGTGATAGGCTGCGGCAGGCTCAGCATGTCGAGAAGGCGCGACAGTCAGGTCACATACTTTAGTTTGTCCTCAATGAAGAAACTGAACTTGTGGCACATTAAAAACCTTACTTGGTGCTGTATACAGTGTGAATATTGATTTATATAATAATAGTCCATAGTCATTTTATAGCTCCACTATAGCTCAGGTGGGAGTGCAGGTTGGTAGAGTTGGTGGCTCAGTGGCTCAGTGGCTCCTCCTGTTTACATGATGAAGTTTACTTGAGTGAGAAACTGAACCTCAAATCATTCTCCAAATGTAAGATGCTTTGGATAGAAGTCTGCCAAATTTGACCATTTACCCATCCACTTCAATCAGGTACAAATCTGTACTTCAAGTCTTTTTGACAGTAGATATTCTTGCTTGTCACAGTAGAAGGTCTTACTAATAACATGAACAACAATGTTCTCTTCAAGTGTCCCAGTAAATCATGAAACTGTGACAGAGACCTGGCAGGAACAGTAGGAGGACCCTAAAACTGAAGGAGTTAAATGTAATTCGGCCATCATTAAAGTCATTATTGACATCTATACTATGTCCTATCCCTATTATCCCACAGTTATCAAAATCAGGTTTCAGATTCAAAGCATCTAGGTATGCTGCACTTTATATACAGTATGACCTAAGAGTAACAAATAGCAGCATTATAGAGGATTATGGTCTTCAAAATTAACATCACGTTATAAAAATTATGACACATAATTAATGACGCAACTTTTGACCTTGAAACAGGATTACGTTTGGCATTTTGCCTGATGAAGACTCAAAGGTTGGATCCTTAAAGTTTTGCAAACTTGCAATATTCCATGCTCAGACCAGCTCTCTTCTTCTTCTGAAATAGCTACAAACCAGAAAGACAGAGAGCCTGACAAGTGAACAGGGGGTGAGGGAGGGCAGAGACAGAGAGAGAGTGATGTACTGTTTTTTCCAGGAAATGGCAATTAGTTATCTGAGGTCAATTAAGTAAAACTGGACAAACAAGTGTGAGTGTTAAACTGAGCCCTGGCAAGGTCAATACTGACCAATTTAACATGGTCGCTGGATCCATCACACTGTCGGCACTTTCCTGCTCTCTCATTCCAGGTCTTTTTTTCCCCCTCTCCCCTCTCCTTCTTTTATCCACTTCAATCGCATACTTTTCCTCTTGCCATCTCTTCCGTGAATTCTTTCTGCCTCTATCACTCATGGTGCATGTTCTGTTCCACCGTGTCCAAGCCCCTTCTTCTGTGTCTTGCACCCTAACGAGGATCTTTAAGCTGTTGCCTCATCTTACCTCATCTCCCTCCCTGTTTCTCTCCTCACCTGTCATTTTGCCCTCTCCCAATCGCACGCCTGCCTCTCTTTCTCTCCGCTCTCTCCCTCATTTCCCCCCCCCCCCCAAACCCCTGCGCTCCTAGCTAGCAGACAATTAATTACAGAGCCAGCACCAGATGAGTTGTCATTTGTGGTCAAGTTTCTAATAATTGCATTAGGTCTTCAGGTTCTTCTAAGATGCCCTGCCCTTCTCTCCCTGACCCCCTCTCTTTTTCTTTTCCCTCCCTCTCTTTGCTTGAACAACCCCCCCACCCCCACCCCCCTCTTCTCCCGCCACCCCCCGACACGGCCGAGATGAATATCTTTAGTCAGTCAATGGAGGCGACAGAGGGACTTAAAATGCAGAGGCAGTCATTTGATTTCCAGCTGACAGAGCTGCCCATTAGCCCAGCACTCATCAGCCATGCATTACCTCTCAGGCCTGCTGTCCTGTGTGTGGAAGCTTTAACCCTTTCACTGTCCACTACTGACTCATGTTTACTACATAACACCAGGTATACTTCAACATGCTCCTGTCCCCTGGCCAGTGACCCATATGAGTGACTGCAATGACTTAACTGTCCTTTACTAGCAATGCCAGTGTGTTATAGAAGACTTACTGGTGAATCAATATTATCTTCAAAGTTTCACTTTAGTGGCTGGTTTTTAATAGTTTTGTATTGAATCAGTTAAAAACAAAACATAAATGGCTGTTTGTCTCTATGTAATGGAGTATAATGGAATGGAATATACTATTGCATGTTTCACTTTTTTCATTTAAAGCATCTGCCCTGAAAATATTAGCACATTTTAACACCTGACTGCATGCTTTCGCAACCATATGCTTGAAATGTATCGAGTATCAAGTATGCACCTGCAAATCTGACAGTCAAGGCGACAGGCTAACAAGTTTGACGAAATGTTCATTTGTTAAACTAAGGCCTTTAACGAACAGTTATTTGGTGATTAATCTGGTAATTATTTTCCAGGGGTCCAGAATTAAGCTGTGCTGGTCCACATATAGCTTTGTACTAGAGAAAGATTACAAGCCTATGACCATATTGTTAGTACTACTCTACGCTTTTTTTCCCTTAAAGAGTATCTATCTCTTATACTTGGCATAATAACATTTAGACCTTCAGCAGCCTCTCAGCCCTCGACCTGATATCAGTCACAGATAATGAGGAGAGGAGCAGAAAAGAGGAGCAGCAAAGGGAAGACAGGACACTGTAGCGCTGTGAAAGAGACATCATTCATAAGAGAGTGTGTGTGTGTGTGTGTGTGCGCGTAAACCCATTTGCCACAGTTGCATGCCTTGTCAAGCATGTCATTGAGCATTCATATGTTGTTTGATAGAATGGCAGGCATATTTATTAAAGAGTCGATGTGATGGGGACACCAGAGCAACGCATACACACACACACACACAAATAAAGCACACAATACACTAACACACAGTCCACATCAGTGACATCTGCCTGTTTAACTAATAGAAGGCAAAAGCTTGATATTAAGCAGTTGAGGGAAGGGGACAGACACACACACACTCAAACACACACACAATAATACAGGGAGCTCAGCTTTCTTGCAGGCCTGATTGCCATCTCCATAGCTCCTTTTTAACAGGGCTGCCAATTGAGATTGAAATTGTGATTCTTGTGTGTGTACTATCAGAGTTACCTCTCAGGGTTTTATGCAGCGGTTGGAGGGACACACACACACACACACACACACACACACAGGAAGGGATAATGGAGGGGCAAGTCAGGGGCTGTCACTCTTCCATGCAGGACTCACAAGAGGGAACAAAACACAGACTTTTGCAGCTATGCTTTCTATGTAATTCGGCATGTATTCACACACACACACACACACACACACTCGCATATATTCGCGGGTACACAAGCTGCCCCCCTTCCCAGTGGAGTGGGCTCTACTTTAGCATAATCCCAAAATGGTAGAGAAAAGCAGTCCATTAAAAATGGGGCTAACAAATTCTGCACTTTATGTTTCTCTGAGGGAGGGTTAAGTGCAGTCAATAAAAAAGTCAGAAAAAGAAGAATAAGAAAGGAGAAAGCTGATTTATGTGTGGCCTTTCCGCTCTCTTTGATAAAACACACACACACACACCTGTTTGTATATAGCCCATATCTGGACGTGGGCAAGTGAAATAGAGCGCTGGATACACTTGTAGAAATTTCTTAAAACTGTAAGATTTGTATTACTTGAACAGATGAGAGTGTATTTCATGATTATTTAACATCATCATCATTTAAAGTAAGAAACAGGAGTTTTGTCACTCTGCAACAGAACATCATTTCATTAATGAGCACTTTTGTGGCTACTTTGATAGCAGTACTTCCAAACTAAATATACACAAAGACGAAACCTGACAATAACAAGGATTCTCATTGACTATAATAAAATGCATTGCTGCATCACTGCCAACTGAATCACCAAGGTGGCGGCATGACACACAACAATTAGGCTGATCATTGTAAATGTGTCAGGACAACTGTGAACACAGAAGGTAGGGATTATAGAAACAGACAAACAGTTACAAATCAAATAGTTATATAACTTTGGCCTGAATATATCAGTGTTTGTTTGTAGTGGTGACAACTCTTGAAAACAGAAAACAACTGTCCCTGTGAAAGCCTTATGATTTGATTATTTTATCAAAAATCCACAAGGTATAAATCTGAATCTTCTCTAAATATGGTGTTAATCTCATTTTAAATATGGGGGAGAAAGAAAAATAAATCAAGCATCTGCAGGTCATGGTTGAAGAACCATCTTTGATTCATTTTGAGCCAGGAAAATCTGAACCAACACATAGACACTCATACAAGTATTTAAACACACATAAAACATCACAGACCTAGCATGTCTCCCTACAGACTGCCCATATCTCCCTCTTCTCAGCCTGTACACACCAACACACCAGTGCTGAAGGGAATTGAATCCCGGGGCCAAGTTTTAAAGAAAATTGACTTCTTTTTAGTGTGTTACATAGAGAGAGAGCGGGACAAAGACAGAGGGAGAGAAAGCAAAAGGGAGACATGGAGAGCAATCAATTTCCCCGTGGTTTCTTCAATAGCCGGCGGTCCTTTTCATACCTCCCAATTAGAACCTTTCCTAATCAGAGAAATACCTCTCCATTATTGAGACGGAAACAATGACGCTCCCCAACATTTCCGCCTGCTCCAAAACTGACTGTAGATTGCAGTACTGGTACACAAAGAATAAAGCACTGGGCTATACGGCAGGGGGGGGGGGCGCTTGTGTTAAATCACATGTGGAAATCTTTTGGCTCTCCTCACGGCCCCAGAAAAACTGATGGGGAACAATGGCAGCCCGGCACAGCATCTGTCATGGCACAATATAAAAAGATGATCTTGGCACAGAATGGACAAAAAAAAAAAAAAACAGAAAGAGAGAGAGAGAGAGGGAGGAAGACGGGGGAATGGAGGGGAGGGGAAGGGGAGGGCTGGGCGAGAGGTAATTCATTTGCAAATCAGGCCCTGGCGCTCAGGTCTATTTCAAGCTGCCAGTGGGTGCCAGGAGTTAACAAGGTAATCAGTTTCAATCCTGCCCTTCAATTGTACATCACACCCTCATCCAGAGAATACCCAGGCCTTTCTATAGGGGCAGAGGGGGGAAATAGCAATCTGGCTGCCGGCTGGCTGCACACACAACACACACCTGAAGACAAGTGTGTACACATATACAGGCACTCAGGTATTTGCACAGACAGACAGATTATTAATAGCCATGTATCCACAACATGTCCTTATATTCAACCGTACTTAGACAACAATTTAGTCGGTTAATCACTTAAGTTGTTTAATCATGAAAAATGGTCAGATATTTGCTGGTTCCAGCCCATTAAACATGAGGATTTACGAATTTTCTGTGTTTTATATGATTTTAAATATAAGTTACTTGGACAAAACAAGACATTGGAAGACTCTCAAAAAGAGGCCAAAGTCAGTTAATTTTTGACACTGATTGATCAAAAAAACAACTGACAGATTGATAATGAAAACGATCCTTAGTTGTAGCATAACCAAAGAAGTGCTGTTTCTCTTTTTCAGTTGTTCACAGCAAATGTGAATCTATCTCTGAGCATTTGCTTTTTTATCTCTTCATGTGTCGATGTCATACCTGTATTTTAAATTGCTGCTGAACTTATTGGGAAAAAAACTTCAACAAATTCTGAAAATATGCACTTTTTTCCAAGCTATTCTATTCTTTTTATTTTATTTTATTTTTTTACAAAGGGCATGATTTTCAGGGGACTTCAACTTCAGTTAATTGGATATTAAAAGTCTTCATACTCCAAAAACTCCCCTTACACACCATGAGCCTCACCCTTACCATGTGAGAAAGAAGCAGCGAAGACAATGCTGTTCTGAACCTAAAAGTGGTAACATGCAAAACGGTAGAAAGAAAACAGAGAGCTAAACCTGTTCTAATCCTTTCTTCTTCTCTCTGTATCTCTCTCTTTAGCCTGTGTCAGCTGTAACCGGCTGGCCGAGAGGCAGTTAGCCCCCGTTAGTCCCTCATCTGCATAATCAATATGACAACCTTATTTTTCTGATGCAAACAGGATTTTGCTGCTGAGCTGTGTTTGTTGATGTGTGTGTGTGTGTGTGTGCCCAGTCTGCTTCTGGCCAGCTTCAGTCATGGCCCTCTTTAGCCTTAATTAGATTAGGTGCGATTATCCCAGCTCTACCTTACAAGTGTACAGGCGGGATAAAGTGGCCACAAAGGCCAGCCTGTCACTGGGACTGGGCTCTGGTCTGCAGGTTATCAGGGTCCGGGGAGACACACCGCGTACATTGTTATTCATATCATCTACACACCGTTTTCTACACTGCCTTTTTCACTTCTCTTCATGCACTGATCCCCCACCCCCACCCCACCCCCCTCCATGTCTGTGGTGTCAAACTGGCGTAATCACTGGCCAGGGTAAGTCTCTCTTTTTTCTCTCTTTCTGTCTGTCTGTCAGAAGACAAAACAACATGGCCCCAAGCGCTCTGCAGTCTGGCCTACAGGGAGAGATATGTGTGTGTGTGTGTGCGTTTGTAGACTTCAAGGAAAAGTGGTACAAAGAAAAGTTAACCCAAGACTCACACTAATACAAATAACTGAACGAACACAGCCAAGGATAACATGCACACACAGGTGCCTGGGACAGAGCGGTTGACACCTTGCAAACAAAATCCTACTCTGAAGACCTGGATCTAATCCCTTCAACTCAACAAAAGCATTGGTTGTCCAACCTCAACACTTTTTGTGGTCCCCACCAACAACACTGTCACTGAAAGTTGCTTTGAATGTCTTGTTAGATTTGTAATCTTGTTTACTTATTCAGTTCTGGACTATTTTGTTTAGGCAATTTTCTTGACATGTCTTTTTGTGTTTAGATATATTTAACATTTGAGAATTTTGGCTTTTTTTAGTTAAATGAGAAAAAGGAGTTTTATAGATAAAAAGTACTACTCAGTGCTCATACACACTATATTTCACAGATGCCAACATACAGTATGACCACATAGACTTGCCTCCTCTCAAACACGCACTCAGCATACAGTAATTGTGCCATATGTATACCTGCAAGAACATGCATGCCATAACATTGGCTCCAACAGCATTATTCATTCTGATTAATATGTGTTGGAAAATTTAACAAGACAATTTGTTTTCTTTTTCATTTTCTACCATTTACCCTAAAAACATTTTCCACACAGAGCTCAGCACTGACAGATTTCAGTCGGTCTGCGTGGATGAGTGTGCACATGGAGAGAAAGAAGTGAATTATTTCACTCTGCTGATTAGACAGCGGTGCCCACGATATGTATACACAACTGAATATACTTTCCATGCCGTCACATGTGGGCACAGAAAGCGGCAGAAATAGAGAGGCCGGGGCACGTTAAAGAAAAGGAGAGAAAGAAACAACAGAGAGGCTGAATGATAGAAAGATACTGAGAGAAAAGAATGAAAACCTGTAGGTGCATGGCATGACTGAGACTTAGAGACCAGAAACAAAATGAATGAGTAGGTGGTGGCACATAAACTGTGTCTTATGGGATTTTTTTGCATATCTATTCCCAAAACCAAATGTGTCTCAAGAACTCACTGATCTGAACTGAACAGTGGCATCATCATGATGCTTCATCAGGTTTCTACTCTACATGTATTTGAGCTAGAGCTGGCACTAGTGCAATACTCCACTTTATGTTATGTACTACAAAACTTTCTTATCCAAATTAATGATTCTAAACAAAATTACAATAAATATTAAAAACTAACAACAAAAGCAACTTACATACATGTACATAGAAGAGTTCAGTCTCACAGTGCAGCACAGCACTTTGCTTTAAAAAATCTGATTCTTTATGTCTTTTGCTGATATTTGCCACACTGTGGCATGTCGTTTTATTCTGAGACTTTAACCATATTGCCCAACCCTAAGTAGAGCTGACATACCATACAAAAAAACAAAAAACAAAAAACACTGCATTTGCCCTACTGGCAAAAAGTGGACAGCAGAAAAGAGTCAGCAGTGTTAAAGACTGTGTATGTGTGTGTGTGTGAGTGTGTGCCAGGGAGTGAGACACACGGTAAAATAATTCTATTAGAGAACCGCAGGGACTAGGCTGGCGAGAGAGCAAGACGGAGCACATGAGAGTGAAGGAGAGCAAGAGTGAGTGAGACATTAGTACAAATGAATTAAACATCGGCCCAGAGATCTAAACTTCTGCTGAAAAAGTGGCAGACTAAATGGGTAGGAGATGGAAGGAGGGAAGGAGGGAGGAAGGGGGGGGGCTTCATGGCGTCATAACTTTCCCGTGGCTACTCAACATTCAATATGAGCTGCGTGAGACCGCCAACTCTTATCGGTGACACAAATAAGTGCTTCAGTCATCACAATCAAACATAAACAGGTGTGTGTGTGTGTGTGATTGGTAACTGCACTCATAACTCTATTGTTTCAGCTCATTTCTGCACGAAAGAATATACTGTGAAAATGGCTGCCGATTTGAAACCTCCAGAATGATTATCATTTGCTCCTCTCGGGCAATATTTACTTCCACAACTGAGTCATGGTACTTAACTGTACGTCTAGAATGCTGTTTACCCAGTCTGAGGGAGGTATTCTTGTAATGATCAATGCCATTAGGCAAGACCCGCTGAGCTGTATTTCTGTCTCAGAGCAGCAGAGGTCAAATGCATGACGAAAGGTGCTCTCTGCTAACTGAAAACTCTCCTCTGCTCTTCTCCCCGTCTGCTGTCTTTAAAACTAAAAAGAACATCTCTTTCTCTATAATGTATTCTCACTCTCAGCCTTTCTCATAAAGACTTCAGTCAACACCTTTCCTTGCCCCTGGTACAGATGAATAAGCACTGGAGTCTGGAGAAAATTAAACATTAACGGTGTGTCTCTTTTACACATCATTCTCCATAACAATCTTCTCTTTTAGCTCCCCTCCCTGCCTTCAACACCACTCTGCTTCCTCCAAACCAAACTACCCAGCTTTTCCAGTGAGAGGGGAAAAATACTGAGGGCAGAAAAACATATTTTGTCGACAAGGACATTTACATAACCCTCCTAAATCGGAGCTGGCCTGTCATGTTTGCTGCTCATAACCTGCTGCTTATAATCCTTCCTGCATCCTCTTCTGATCCATAAAGCGGAGCAGCCAGCCACTTCAACAGCAGCTAGGACTGCCATCAGTAGCTTCTTGCTAAGACAGGGCCGTAAAGAGAGGAGAGAAGAGGAGAGAAGAGGGGGAAAGGAGAGGAGGGGAAGAGAGGAGAGGGGAGAATAAAAGAGAGGAACAGGGTAATTGGATTGGGGGGATCTTCTATTTGGCCGGGTCTGGTCTCTGTCATCACGCTCCAGGCCTGGCTTCTCTCAGTGCCTACAGCAGCTCTCAAACACATCAACACACACACACACACACACAAACTCTAAATGTGTTACAGCACTGAATTGCTACCCAGTTTAGGAGGCATACTGTCCTGTGCACCACGAAACCCTGCAGAGCATTTTCTGTGTTTTTTTTCATGTGTTTGAGTGTTTGCATACTCCTTTAACAACTCACTAAATGGTTAAACAGATTACAGAGCGCACTAAGTGGATTGTCACAGCTCTCTATCGCTCACTCGGGGTGTCTCTCCTGCGATTAAAAGTGGCCAGGTTTCTCTCTGTCTGTCTCTCTCTCTCTCTACCTCCACACACACACAAATTTGCACACAGAACAGAGACGGGGGTTCATTGTCAGGCATAGACAGTATTTCATACAGTAACTGAAAAAAGCTATCTGATTCTTTTCATCTTATCTTAATAAATGCTCAAATATGTCAGTGTGAATTAATAATATATTCTAAAAAATATGAATACACAAAATACATCTAAATAGAAATTTAGAGTTTCCTTATAAGGGCTAATCCCTTTCTGAACTAACAAAACTAAAGGTCTGGGACTGCTATTTAATCTCCTGACACTGTAACAAACCTTTCTACAGATAAATCTAACCTAGCGAACATGCAGTATAATCCAGATTATGCGTCAGATTCTGTCTGTGTTTCTCCACTTGCCTGGATTTCCCATTCTCAAGTCAGCCTTTCTCTCCACTTAGTCCTCTATTATTTTTACATGTCTTGCTAATAAATAGGTAAATACAAGCCTAATCAAAAAAACAACACAACAGACATTCACAGAGACAACCAGAAAAAACTTTCTGATTCCAAGTCCATTCTGCTGGACGTCTGGGCCGTAAGAGCCACAAGAAATCACCTATAGTGACTGGCAGACTGGTCAGTGCCAACAACCCTTTCAGTTGTTTGAAAGAGTGCTGAAATATACAGGTATGCAAAACATATAGGGGTCGACTGCAACTTAATAATAATTATACAGTTATATTAGAAACCCACTTTTTCTTGCCTTCAAGACAGGTTTGGAGCAGGGTCACCGAGCCAGACCAGATGACAGATATTAACCCATTCAGACCAGTGGCAAAAGCAGATTTGTAATGCATCACTGTATAGGACTTAACAAGGTATTTGTGTGTGTGTGTGTGTGTGTGTACATAAATGTCAGTCTAGTGAAGATTGAGTTTATATGGCCAGGCTGTTTTCTATCCAATCTATGCTCATTATCTGCATTGAAAAGAAAAGCAGCTAATGATTACATACAGCCATGGGCCAAAGGCACTACTAGCTACTGCCTCTGTGTGTGCATGTGTTTTGTCTATTACGGACCTCTGTGTGTGTGTGTGTGTGTGTGTGTGTGCTGTTCACACACTGCCTTGAGGCCTCCTCTGTTTCCACCACCTCAATGACACCCAGCCCCTTTAACTACACACACACACACACACACACACCTACTCCTCTTTAGCATCGCCCATGTCTCGTCTTGCTCCTGGCCACTGGGCTACCTTCCATTTTCGATAAACCTGCCTGCCGGCTGTTGGTTGATCAATGTGGTGTATCTAACTGGGAGGCGGTGTTTGAGTCTCTTACCTCTGAACCACCCAGAGCCAGACACAGCCCTGAGGTCTGCAGAGTGCAGGCAAACACACACACGCACACACCAGCAGCAGCCAGTGGTCCCATCCACACCACCCATACACACACTCCCAACAGGCAGAGAAGATGCCGCAGGCGGGGGCTACATACATGGCTTACACATGGCCGCGCCTCTGTGTGTGCCACAGCACTGGCCAGGCAGTGAGTGCCAGCAGGGCAGGCAGACAATCTGTTTCCTCAGGAGGTAGAGGCCAGGAGGGAGAAATGTGGTAGTGCTGAATGGCATGTATCTCAGTCTTGTTTTACTTTCTCTCACCATCCCAGAGGTTTAAGGGCTGAGAGTCTGGGAACTGCCTGTTAAACTGAGCCTCGCGGGTCCTGGGACCTAATGGTGGGCCCAGGTTCAGCCCATTTCAGACAGAACTTTAGTAATGAGAGGGTCTCGCGTCCATTCACAAAAGGAGATTGGAATGGGGTTGGTAGAGATGGCTTTTCAGATAAAAAGTATCTGGAAAACGTAAGCTTTTCAAAAAGGTAAAAAGGAACTAGATGCTGTTGAAACTACCCCCTCACTGTGAAAAAACTCCTAAATGATTTTCATGGGCCTTGAGACATCAAAATGGACAATAAGTGGCAGTCATTTCATTTCTTTTAACCTAATCTGTTAAAAACTGGTTTTACATGCAGGAAAGAGCGGCTCTACTGCCATGAAGTCTCCCACTGTACTCTCTGTGCCTCCGCTACCAGCCTCACATTTCTCACTCAAATGACATGAAATTGGGTGGTGGGCCAACACTCCCTCTCGTGACCCAGCACAGGAGTTTAAACTAATTGGATGAGACTCTCTGGTGAGGATGTGCTGATTGGGCAGCCAGCCAAATTCTTCCACTACCTCGGCGATTGGTTGGGAGGAAAGCAAGAAGGTCGGCACACCAAGGAAAGAGGGTGAGGACTTCTCATGAAAGCAGGCAAATTCTTTAATGAAAGAAGGTGAATAAGGAGGTTACGGACATGGAGGGAGGAAGTGTGGCAGTGTACCTTGTAGGCAAGCCACGAAATCTGGGCCCTGACTGTGTTTGTCATACTATAAATTCCTTCAAGCCTGATCAAAGCCTGAACATAGCACTTAAGCAGTGCCAAAACCTTTTAAAAACACTGACTTGTAATTAACAGCAGAATATTTTAAAAAAAGCCCGCCAGAAAAAGCCATCTATTATCTAGATTCTATATTTGCTCATTAATTAAAAGATTGGGAATTGGGTGTGAACATCAAGGTGAAGGCTGTTATTTATCAATTCTGTCAGTCAGCTGGCTGAGGGGCACATGACACTTGTTAACTTTAACGCATTGTTTTGTTTCACTGCTCTGATTTAGGAAATAGAAAAACACTTCATCAATTGAAAAATAAACACGATTGCCATAAGAAAACCCATAACCATGAGATACTACTGAATCTGATTTGGGTTTCTGCCACTTTACTCGGTTTAGCTTGATGATCGATAAATTGAAAAAAATAATCGCGGATGCTGGTTTAAAGGATCCATAGACTGTTTGGTAGAATATTACACATCAGCCAATCTTCATTATATCTGGTATCAAAATAACTGGCGCTTTACGTCTCTTTATCATCTAAGAGGCATAGTGAACGGCAGTGCGAGATGTAAAAATATATGCTAAACCTGAAAGAGATAAATGGTTCAAACATCAAACCAACTATAAAGGTTAAGCATCAGCTACAAGATCATCAAGTCTTGTATATATATATATATATATATATATATAAAATAATTAATTAATTGATAAGTTTAGTAGCGCCTGCGACATGAGGTGGTGTTGTTTGAGATACTTGATTACACTGGATTGGGCTGTAGAGTGCGATCTGGGCAAGGGTTGAAACACAGTGCCAGCATAATCCAGTGCCTAACCAGTACACAACCACAAGTAAGCCCTCAATGAGAGAGAAAACTGGCCTAAACGTTTGACTGGACTAATGCAGAAGAGCTCTTATATTCTCTCTGTAATCACAAGACCAGAGGTTCAGTGGCCTGACACACACACACACACACACACACACACACACACACACACACACACACACACACACACTGACCCCGTCACCCGCCACTGGTGGGAGGGCAACAGATCTCTCTGCTCTTCGTCTTTTCAATAATTTTGCGGCTTATGCGCTGGACACCAAGTTGCCTGCTGTCCATACTACGGTGTTAAATGTTTTTATACAACCTTAACACACTACATACGTGCACACAGTCAGTGTCAGGGTGGTGCAGCTCTGAGGGCCTCTTTCATCTGACAGACACTAAGCTCACTAGCCTCTTCTCACCCGCTTCACGCTAACTTTTGCTTTTGCTTATCTCACCACCCAGCGAGGCTGGACCTGGTTGGAGTGTTACAGGCGTGTATGTGCGTGTTTGTGTCTGTATCTGAGGTGAGATGGGGTCAAATATTCCCCCGTGCCATTCAAGGCAGAAGAAGAAACCGGAGGAGGACTGAAGGAAAAAAAGTAGCTTATCACATAGACAGGATGTACTGTAAAGCCTCTTTGTTCCTGACATCTACTGCTTCACTTTCTTCTGAAGGAGGGCTTATTTGGCCTAAACTCTGTGAACATTGGAAAAATAAAGGCATCATATCAGACGGGACATTTTGGACAGTGATAACATAATATCAAGGTCCTGATGGGCCAACAGTTGAATCTGTAGTAGTGTGGGGGCAGAGTCAACTAGGTCAATAAAATGGAAAACTAACTTATTACATTACCAAATCTAGCATGCCATGGTCTGTGTCAGTTTAAAATTAAATGGAACTGTGTGTTTATACCAATAATCACATTGCTTTGACTTCCTGCCAGACTCTATATTTCAGTAGTTACTTTTCAGTGAATGTAAATTTCATGTAATTAAGAACCAAACCATTTCTGACAGATCATCCCTCTGCCCTTTTCTTTCTTGTAAACATTAAATTAACTGTGAATTGCAGAAGTGTCATTTATCTGTGACTTGAGGTGATGAAATCTGCATCATTGGCACTGTTGCAAAATTCTTTTTTTGTGCCTAATCAAAAACAGCAAAAGTACGTGTGGCCAACAGTTAAATAACCAAATCAAAGCAGGGTTATTTCTATAGATGTGCTGTATATGTACAGTACTGTTAAGCGTTTCAGGCACTTAAGATGTTTTTACTCTAACGGCGTCAAAAAAAAGCAAAGCAAAAAACACGATCAGCATCGCAAAAGAAGAACTGTCCTCAGAGACAGAGAACAAGGGTCCTGCAGTAGATGGTCTATTTCCCAGAGCCTGATCTCAGCTTTCCCAAGTCTTTCTGGGATTACAGAAGGCAGTAGACACTGGGACAGCCTGAATCCACAGAGGAACTGAAGACCTCTATTTATTCATAAAAATTAATCATGGATTATTTTTGACAGCATACCCTTTACCTTTAGTGCTAAAATGTGCACACAGTACTGTATACATATATGTGACCTGTAATATTGAGGTCAGCACCATGTTTAGTTAAAATTATTCAACATCATACTTGCACAGGTTTGGTAATTTGGAAGCAACATAGAGGACAGGCAACTTGAAAATATAATATATAAAAATACTACAGGTGGAAATACATACACACACAAGCACCAATCAACAAACTTACCATATGAGCACACACATGCACACAGACAAGCTAAGCGGGGTCAGAAGAGATAAAGGAAGAGATTCTTATCGATGCCAAGGATATTGAAGCCTTAATAAATAAGATAAGTCTGCTGGCCTTACATGTTTCACTGTTAACTGTTTGTTTTTCTGATACGGATCTAAAAAGGCCAAATATAATAACTTCAAATAAATGACATTTCCTTTAAAGCAAATTTCCATGTTCTGCTCACAAGAAATCTTGAGCCCTAGGTCTTTGATGATGACCAACAAAGCCACCAGAGGATGAAAAACTAGAGCTGAATATATGGAAACTAGATTAAAGGATGAGGCTTTCTGTTATTATCAACAAATCTGTTCTATCTTCCCTGCTAACAAATATACCAAAACGCTGAATCATTGTATGAAAATTTGTTACAAATTGTGGTGTAAATAAACAAGCCTAGCTTGACTAATATGTAAATACATAATCCTTATTTTAGTCTGTACATGTTTTCCTCATCAATTGTTTCTACGAATAAGCGCTTTTCAAATATATAAAATGAGTTGTGCCTCAGTTAAATTCACTGTCAAAGATACATTTTTCTTTCAATAATTATTTACTTCCATAATGAGATGCAGCACACACAATTTCTAGAAAAAGTTGATTTCAAGTTCGTGACAGTTTGACAGTAGGGCGAGTTTTTTTTTTTAATAATCTTAATGTACTGCGTTTTTGTTTCTTGTGGCCATTGCTACAAAACGAGGTTTCATCATCTGATTGCAATGTTGCATGTGAATACATCTGAGAATGAAGATCCCTTTTAGGTCAGATCAAACAGTTGCAAATCATAATTGCCATTTGGCTGTACTACTGTTTCTGTTCTGAGAAAACACTTTGAGAGTGTAGTATTTTACAAACTTTCCATTGGATTTATAGTTCTCTGACAAGTTTATGTGTGTGCACTTAATTGTAAGTTATCTGTTATTGGTGCTTGGGCGAAACAGCATAGACTACACATTTAGATATAGTTTGCCTGGAGGACAAAGTCTCTTACGTTGATGTGTGTAACTGGCCGGATGGTCTGCCATCACTCCTGGGATCCTATGGTTTGATACACACATCTGTGCCATTCAATATGACAGACAACTGGTGCCAGTCATATTAGAAGTGGCCTCAATCGTGAGCATGAAGCACTGGGAGTAGGCGGGTGCTATTCTGGATTGAGGCAAAGAGACACCTCTAAGGTAGTTAGAACTGTACTGAGTGCACCACCACTAAAGATGCACATCAGTGAACCTGTTCTAGTGTATGTGCCTTTTGAAGACATAAACTTGGCGGGGCTAATTTGCCAACTTCTCACCTTTATAAAGGAGCTTTCATTTTATTGCTTTTTCCTAGCATGACACCAGTGACTTTGGAATGCATAGATCTGTTACGTTTGAACTTATTGCAGCTGGGTCCAGGGTGAAAAGCAGTTAAAGACATCGGACGTCATCTGGTGACCGACTTAATTCTCTAAAAACTGGACTGCTTTGCAGCCTCCTACCTCCATCTTCTTATATCAACATCTTCTCTTGCAGAGGAATTATATCCACAGCCTGATCCAGTGAACCCAGTGCTTGATTACGGGGAAATACGAGAAAAGAAATGGGCTGATTGATGTGGATGGAAGGTTGAGTGATGGATGGACGAACAGAGCAGACTGAGCCCATATTTAAGCCAATATTATAGCCAGCAAAAGCGTTCTATTTCTCCTGTGGGTAACTGGTTTGGAATTGACTGGGCCGGCCCAACCTTGTTTGGTCCGTGTTGCCAGCCCTGTGCGTTCACGCGTTTCAATATGGTTGTCACTTACCACCTTTTTGTCTCCGCCATCGCCTCTTGTCCTTCTCTCTGTCCTTCTGGGTCTGCCCTCGGTCCTCCTTCTCTCTCCCTGTCGGTGCAGCCTGGCGGCTCGGTCCCGCTCTCCTGCCTGCGGCTGCGGCTCCGGCTGACTGTGGCTCGGCTCCGCGCGGCGGCCCTGTGGCTGTGCCTCCTGCTGCGGGGCCGTCTGGCGGGGGCTGGTCCTGAAGACAAATCAGAGTAAAAATGGGCCAGCTAATAAGCCTGACTAATGGAACACACTTTGTTTCTTTTTCCACAATGAACAGTCCTAACAAATCTCATAATTAACCTTTTTATGCATCCTAATACTCCTTTTCATTTGTACCTGCAGTTAATATATTCTATATTTCCAAGTCTCTTTTGGTCTCCAAGAAAATGTATGGCTGAGAATGTTTCATAGCTGTCAGTTATACATGTGTGTATGATGATAGGGAAGCAGGGGTAGGAATAGTAGGGCAATAAATGAAGTTCTCACTGAAGCTTTATCTTGGCAGATGCCATTCATGGTAAATCTGCTAAAAGTATTAATTAAATTTTGTTCATATACAAATGACATAGCCACTTCGCTAATAAATGCCAACAGGATTTGGACACCTGAGTTAACTGGACAGATCTGGAATTCAAAACCAGTTGATGTAAGTTGGTTTCCATTGAGACCAGCTTCTTTAGACTGTCGTTTATATTACAGGGGAGCAATTAACATTGCATCTAACAAAACTCAAGTAACTCTTGGATCGCGTTTTCAATTGACAGTTAATACTGTTGAATGACAACGAATACAGTTATGCTCTAAACACTTTTACCATGGCCACACACCACTGCCGAGACACACAGATACACCTTTACACTAGAAATGGAGCCAATTAAGTGAGCTCAGAGAAAGGCGCATCCTCAGGCGCGGTCTGACACTAACCCTCACAGCTCAAAAAGTTGATGCGATTTTCCGGTTGACGCAGCACACAAACATAAACAAAACACGCACAAACACACACACATCAATTAAAACCAGAAAGTGAAAGTGCTGTCATATATCTATTCATGGTGCCTTTAAAGCAAAACAAATGGCCAAACCTAACCACTTGCTTATGACACTGCACATGCCTCTATTAATGCAAGAAAAAACACTTTCCCATTCTGCTAGTATGAGTGTATATGTGTGACACTATGTATACGTGTGTGGCAGGTGTCGGGAAGGATGATGATTTGAAACCCTGTGAAAATCGGTGCTAAGATGCAGTTATTTTATATCTATTTATTGATTTGTCTATAAAACAGTCAAACCCTGCTGTCCGAGCTTTATTGCTTTTGCCCCATGGTTTGCAGTTTGGGACATCAGAGCTGTCTCTACCGACCAGCTAATCATTTTCTTTAAAACCTGTCCATCTAACAGACAACACTGACAACTGTTGCAATCAATTAGGCTGGAAATGATCTAATCTGAAGAGTTAACTGCGCTATTCAGGTCTCCGCCAAAGAAATTCTCTTTGAAAAAAGTAGAAAAACAAAAACACTATTTGAGTTCAGTTTTTCAGGAATGCTGAAGTGCAACCAGCAGTGAAAGTATTCAGCAAAAGACTGGATGATGATCAGTGTCTTTAAAACTTCACTATATGTGTACATGCGTTTACAATCAATTTCAACTTAAGCTGAAATTTTACTTTCGCTATTTTAATTAGCTACGACTGTCCATTGTCACGACTGAATAATCCACTTATTATTCTTTGATCTATTGATTAATTGTTTTTCACAAAACAGAAAATACCTGTTGAGATGTCCATCAAAGTGACATCTTCAATGTTTTTTTTTTGTCAAATAGTGAAAACCCAATATATCAACACTCACGGGGACAAAGAAAAAGCAAAATCTTACATTTGCTTAAAAGACTTAAGTGTGATCTAGTATGAGTACAGTTCCTAGTCACGATGATACCACTGGTATCCGAGCATACAACAGTCCCTCTTGTTATCTTTTTCCCCACAGTAATCCTGTCTCATTGCATTCTGCAGAACAGGCACTAAAGCGTACCCTGGGTGATAATGAAATAATTATCATGAAACAGCATCTGACTCTGAGAGGCAGAACGAAAGCAGTCATCAGTCACAGGGCATTTGATTTTGTCATTTAATACAGTGTTGCAGACTACTATTAGCCTCATCAGAGAATCACAGCTAATGGAAAAAGAAAAAAGAAACATTAATTTTTAGGGTTTGGAGTCTCAAGTGAGATAATCCATCAATATTAAACATTCTTGGAATGAGTGAATCTATGTGCTGACAATGCCTGCGTATGTTTTGTAATCAACAGTACATGAAATACAACAAGTTTCAGTGTCCAAGTCTAAGTCTTATTTACAGCCAAGCAAATTGTGGCAAACAGATGCAATAAACACAATCTCTCCTCCAGTTTCTCTGTCTCTCCCTCTCCTTTCTCCTGATGGCAAAGAAAAAGCCCACTTCCTGGGGTGTGCAGCAAATTAATTCTGTAATAGTTAATAGAGGTGAGCCTATGCTGATAAATGTCAATTTCCTGACCAAGTCCTTCCCCTTGGAGAATGATTAGCTAATTTGAGGCTGGGGATAAATGGGCTAATGCAGGACACACACAGATAAACAGCCACAGTTGGACCCCATGCCAAGCCCGCCCACACTTTACATTTTATTGGCCCTTATTATCCAGGAAGCCGATTCCCCTAACAGCTAAACATATTTCATTTCTAATAAGGCCCTTGCTGGTTGTCCCCAACCCCCACACACATGCACTGCCCCCTCACAGCCTCCTTCCTCCATTCCTCCCTCGTTTCACAGTCCAATCCATTAAATCGGAGCTCTGCAATTGGCTGGGACCATTTTCCTGGTGGATGATCAATAGAGTAATTATGCTGCATGTTGGGAGCTGGGCTGAAGCTTATCGCCGCTGACCCCCCGGTGCGCGCCAGGATATGATCCCTCACCACAGCCCATTGGGGTAATTATGTGGTCGGGTGTGAAGCTGGATGGTGTGTTACCCTTATCAGTCTGTATTCTATTTCTGTTTTCATTGAAAATTGGACATTAATGGCGGCTACGCAATACCACTAGTGTCAGATACAGGTGAGCGTCTCCAATGGAATCTGACCCCAGTTAAATCATTATTCAGACTTCGCAATGTAGGGATGGGGGAACACACACACAAACAGACCAACCATGCTCACTGTTTCTTTAACCTTATCATGCCCCTATCCCAGCAGCAGTGACACACATTCATACCGTTTCTTTGTTTTACCCAGCCACCATCCTCTGTAGGAAGACAAAACAAAGTTCATGTCCATATTGTATTTATCCCAAGGCAGAAAACACCGACATAGCTGCACAAGTGATGTTCTCAGTGATGCCCCAAACAGCTTCCCTGTCCATTAGACCAGTGCGGCGCAGCGATGATTAATGGCCATGTAACATTAAACCTATCGTATTTCAGTGGATGCTGGCGACACTGACCCCTGTCTGACCAGTGGCTCTTACCAACAACACACTAAAAGCTAGAGAGGAGTTATCATGGGACCTGGACATACAGTTGTGTTATTATGTTCCTAAATGTCCAAATCTCCATTTCCTGGCTAGATCTTATATTTCTGATAAAGAATAAAAATAAGTGATCATAAAATGTTAGATGGATGTTAAATTGGAAAGTTGTGCATATTTTCTGTTTGACTGTGTTCATCTACTGTAAATGTGTCAATGTAGTGAGCTGATGTCTCAGCTCCACTTCTGAGTTACTCTCCAAGTTAGACTCTGTGCCACTACCCTCTACATCACAGTGTATTTGTCTTTTCTTATTAAACTTCCTGAAAAGCTGAAACATGACTCCGGACTTACCTGCGCATATTCTATTTTAAACTAAATGGCTATCTAGTACTGTACTTGCTATTAAAATCTGAGCACTATGTCATTTTAACAAAGATATAACACAATGATTTTGCCAACAGCTACAACTTCTGTAGGTCTGAGACATAGGAGCACTATCCCTGTCATTATTTAATAATTGTAAAATGATGATGTAGTCAGATTCCACAAGCGAGTACAGAGGTAGACACCCATTAAGCTTAAAATATGGCCAAAGAAAAAATTCTAGTATCTGATTTCAGCTTTTCAGAAAGACTGGAGAGAGAAATCCTCTATGTATGAAAGTAGAAAGAAACTGACAACAAAAGCCAGTAGGAAAGAGGCTGCCCCAGACGTGCAGCTAAAAAAACTATATTAAACGTGTATGTTGCATGTATGTTGGATACACTGGACAGAAATGGTGGCATGTACGATTTGTTAAAAAGAAAAGGTGGTGCTATCTGTCTATCTATCCTAAACTGGCCCAGAAAAATACAATGCAAAATCACAGCAGTTTTCTTATTAACTTGTTCTAAATAAAGTGTTTTTGTCACTACTAAGGAGGTATTTTGAAACCGTAAAATTAGTTTCAAATCTTTGGTATATATTCTTTGTATCTACAACAAGACACACACATACACACAGACACCCAAACTACAAAAAGCTTGCCAGTCGACTTTTCCAAGCGATAGACAGATTGAAAAAGAAACGGGCCTATTGAAAGTAAGAAGATCCATATTTGAAGAACTTCATTAATGCGCTGTTTCCTGCCGAGTTATTTCCAGTGACAGAGCACACAGCAGCAGCTTCATGTTCAAGTTAAAAGTCACTTCTCTTTTTTTCTGCCATTTCAATGTGTCTAAAAGCACCTTGAGTGAGCAATGTGCATTTCCTGCTGCCAAAAGACGTGGAAAACAGCTGTTCCTGCCTGACGCTGCCTGCTGAATGGAATGCAAATATGTTAACCATCCAGAATTTATTACTTTTGAGTGCTCTTCAAACGCAACGGCAGACACAAGTTTAATTTATGATATTCCTCTAATTATGAGAGCTGTTGAAATCATTTCCCAAGCTGCTTCCTCCTTCCAAGCAGCCACATTATCTGTTCCCCCGGTTCAGAGTACACACACACGCGCAAACACACACACAGACTCACCATGCACACCCACACAGAAACATAAATATACATACACACACACTAAATAACACACAAGGAATCACTGGAAAGTAGCTGATTGTGAGCACAATTAACACAGCAAAGACAGAGCATGAAATATTCACAGAAATGTTTTTTCTTCGTCCCCCCTCTGCTTCATAAAAGCAATGTTTAGATTTGTCATGATCGTCAGTTTGCTTTTAATTTAGCAGTCGTCAACACAAACGTCTGCAATGCCCTGCTACGCTGTGAAGCAGAAATGAGACCCCACGCAGGCCACCCACTCACTACCCCCCATACCCACTCAAACACACACACACACACACACACACACACGGTTACAGCCATAAGCCACAAGGTCAAGCCATTTAGCAGAGTTCAAAGGCCTTCAAAGACCCCTCAGATCTATATGAACCTAC
>BRZM01003254.1:0-30800 GCA_033238685.1 Lates japonicus | reverse complement strand
AACAGAACAAAAACCAGCATTGAACATGACAAGTAATGGCAACGAAATGGAAACATAAACAACTCTGATTCAGACTAAATCACAACCAGTACACGTAGTAACTACAATGGAAAGGAGACAGACTTAAGGGCATCAACACCAGATGCCATAAAATAAGCTTATCAGTGTTACTGTACTGTAGGTGAGTGCGGGTGTGTGTTTTCTCAGTAATTACTTGCAGTGTTTGACTTCCACCCATAAGACCAGCTCAGCAAAACACAGTGTCCTTTTCTGTAAGCCACACAGAGGGATGGATGGAAGACTGATAGACAGACAGACAGACAGACAACAAGCCACACCAACAGACTGACTGTGGATGATTCACTCAATTTGGCACTATAGCAAAAACATGCTGCTTGGGGGCCCATAGCTCGTGCCCTGAGCAGCTGGTCCCCGGCCCGACCCCTGATCCGGCCGGACATTTACTGCACGTCACTCCCCGTCTCTCTCTCTCCGTCTCCTGTCTCTCTCTCTCATTGTCCTGTCAACAAAGGCTAAAAAAGCCCCAAAAATAATAAAAAAAAAAAAAAAAAAACATGCTGCTTACTGACTCAGATATTACATACCAGCATCTGGGATATTTGGCACACACAAACACAGGGAGAATCATGTGCACGTGCACACAGTCACATGCATACGTAGAGCAGTTCAAGCACATACAGCTTTTCTTTTAAGACATATAAGACATCACAACTGCTGTGACTGGAGAATACCACTGCCTACACAGCATACTGTAAATGTCGAGCACCTGTACACACACACCTGTTATATTGTTTTCCCATTGTCATTTTGACAGTTATTACATTCAATTTTCTTTGGAGCAGCTTTAAAGAGGCCAGTTACATCTTCATCAAAATATTACCCACAGTTTGCCGACTGATTCAAAATGTAACATGAGGATTTGTTAGGAGTTATTTTAACAAACAAAAGTATAAATTATCATCAGGGAACTTTGCTATTTTTGAACTTCTAATAAAAAACAAAAACAAAAAAAACATATTGCTGTAAAACCAGACTTTCAGTGTTGTGATGTGCTGATGATCCTGCCAAGAACAGACTTTGCAACACACACTCCAAGCTAGTCTCTTTCCCTCTCCGCATAAAGCAATTAGACAAACAGAGGGCGAGCAGTCCAAAAACACAGAAAGGATAACAGTGTCAGAGACAGGGGGTGGGGGTGGGGTGGTCGAGGGCCTGCGACGGAAGGAACAAAAACAACTCAGCACACAGGAAACGCTCCACCTGACCTCCCCCCTGTATTATGCGCTCGATTGCATTTTCTGTACTTGGGAGTTTTTTCTGGTCGTGCATTTATTACTGTTTGCCTCCATGGAATGAACTTTCTATAGAAATCAGTCACTGGCACATGCACAAACAACAGACACACTGCTGTACGTTCCACTGAGCAGAAGCATGGAGGATTCCATGGAATATGTCACTGTGATTATGAACGGTCACCATCAGCAACGTGGTTAACTGTAACACTGACCATAAGCACTGATGCTAAGCCCCGCTCTGTCCTACAGAGGACGTCTTGTACATTAAATCTCCACAGCACAAACAACACAAACTGTACTTCCTTTGTATGTTCAATATGAGTACACTCCCATAAGTCCTCTCTGTTAATCTTAAAGAGAAATTCCTGCTCAGTCCCAGTTTTATTGCTCTGTTGGGATTTCCTCAGCACTCTGACGCATTTGCCCAGTAAGGACAAACCTTTGCACAACGCAGCGCAGTCTACACAAGGCTGTACACTCTATTCCAAGGATGTATACAGAGTTCTGATTACGGCTACTCCTCATACGAAACACAGTTTGCATGCTTTCATTGTGTTCTGTATTTATTAAATGGAACACTGTGTTCAGTTTGAACGATTCATCTCGACCACCACTCAAAAAAACTTTCACACTAACAGTGGGTCTGATTACTCATAGTCACTAATTATTCATTTACTTCTATTGCATTTTTTACATTTATAAATATTTTTAAGTCCACTTAAGTGCTTGTCTTTGCCATGGGCAGATTGTTCTAAGTTCAACCATAAACATCGCTATATGTTGATACCAGACTCCTTTGATAAAAACAATAATTTTACCAAGCCAAACATGGGAGCTGCTGGTATACTGCTACCTTGATTGGTACTGTTTTTGTCGATGATTTCTGGAAGGGATATAGAGCGATGTTTTGATAAGAAGGCATCTCAACCTTGAAACATTTAACAGTGTTTGGTATCTGCACAAAATATCTACATGTGGTGGCTTTAGTCTAAAAATAAGTTTCACCTTTAAAAAAAATCATTCAAGCCGTAGCTTAACATAATATTTCTGTAACTGAAAGAAATAAGGGTCGAGGGAAGAGACAGAGGGATTTTTTTTCTATTCGTTTGATGCAGAAAAACCAAACACCACCCTGTCAGCACAACACACTGTTTTGCCTCCAGGTAAGATGACACTTACAGATGAAATATGGTTGTCACTGAGTCTAACAGCAGAACCAGAGAGCAAGGGACTGAAAACAAATCATTATTCTATACCGAGCTGGTACTAGGGCCGGAAATGAGTCAGTGCGTGTACGGGTGTCTGTGTGATGACAGACAACTTTTTAACTGACATGCAAACAGAAAAAGACACATGACCATACACGCACTCTGCTGTATTGTTTTAGCTTTACATGCTACCAGGCTATGATTTGTTCCACAGGCTAAAAGTGAGGTAAAGTCATTACATTAGCATGTCTGTTATTTAGTTCAAATCTACTGAACAATCTTTGTTAAATGTCCCATATAAAAAAACACAACACCTCAGGAAAATGGAATCCTGACCATTCCCATCTCTGGTCCCTTTTCAGGACTGTTCTGCTGCTTATAAAGGTCTACCAGAAGTTACACATGAGACATGGTATATTTTTGGTGTGATGATGGCAGAGGAAGCACACACTTATTTTGTGATGCTTTTACCCCACACTGTGCTGAGCCATGAAATAGGTCGGCAATAGCTCCCTTAAGACTCTCAGGTTGAATTCCAACTCCTTACACAAACGCTCTAAACACCTCCACTACTACTGACACTGTGCCTACACTGACAGTAGCCCATATCATCTTACATTTCCTGCCATTTACACACAATTTTGCTGAAATGCAATGCACAAAGGAAATGGAGGTACTGCTCACAGCTGGGAAAATTGTAAAATAATTTTAGTTGATGCTGAAACAGCTCCAGCTCCATCTGAGAAATAATGATTAAAAAAATATTTAATATTTGGAGAATACATTTTTCTGTCTTGTTGTTAAAGACTGCCTAAACTCTACCTCATACGAATCAGTGTGAGATTTACAAGGTGCAATCAAAAAGTTCTGAGACTGCACTTATTTCAAGAAAAAAATGTACCTCCTTTAACAGTCTCTGGTCCCATTCTGTGGGTGCATCAAGCACCATCTGCGAGTCATGCTGGACCTCCTCCACTGCGTCAAAACAGCAACCGTTCAACCTGAATTTCATTTCGGGTGAAGAAGAAGTTGCAGTGAGCCAAATTAAGTAAGGCAGGTGGGAAGTCACAATTGTAGTTTTGGTCATTTGCGCCAAATGTCCTCACTCTGATACCTTTGAATGGTGCAGGACTCAGCGATGACAGTCTAACCCTGGGGAGTCGGATTCACGGTGTACAACCTCGCAAATGTCAAAGAAAAAAAGGAGCACGGCCTTGGTCATGTCCACAGTTGTAGACTCACACATGGACAGCAGATGCACATGCACTCCTATACATACTACATCTGGGGGCATGTGTACATTTTAAAGTGCTTGTGCTGTTGGTGTGCTTATAGTGTGCACAGCATGTGTGGTCAAAATTTCTGACCTTACATCAAGCTGACCCACATTACCACACAGACGTGGAAACCATGAATTGGCCTTTACATTCAGCCTTGCCTCATATACGGCACACGATGTCCCTGAGCTCAACTGAACAGCACAACAGACCTCAGGTGCATGTGGATGTTAACTTCTAAAGGCTAAAGAAGTAGATGGAAGACCTGAAAGAACCCAAGAGAGAATGGTGTGTGAATCAGACAGAAAATTATACAACTTCTCTCTGTCTATACCCTGCCCTGTTTTCAGACTGCTGCAGAGAATAATTGCACGCAATTGGTTGTGTGGTAACACACTGCTGTTCACCACACTGACATGTAGCAGGCAGAGGGTTATGTTGGCTTCACAGGAGGACTCACATTTTTACATGTTCCACATTTTTGTGTGGTGAAAAATTAAACTGCAACACAGATAAAACAAAGAAAATATCATGTTATGCCAATTTAAACTTTTTAAATTCTTATTAAATCCATTATCTCCACATTGTGCAGGAGCTGCTGCAAAAATGATTATCAGCACCGCAAACATGAGACATTCATTGACAAAACTGGCTGGGATAGAACTGACACACATGCAATGTTTGTGCAACGGTTGACTTGCTTTTTACTGTCAAGTAGCTTCAACAACAACACAGCCATCAAAAGGGCGACCACATGGAACGGATATCACATCCGCAATCGTGAAAAAGCACTTCTCTCTTGGGAGAAAACTCTAGTTCCCAAGTTCACTGTAAATGTTTCCCATATGAGCAAAGTATTCATTAACAAATTAATCTGAGATAGAGATAAAGTTTTGGCATTTTCTTCAGTGTGTAAATGATTCCTGAAATCCTGTTAATTTACTCATGATAACAGATATTAACATCATCACACATCCTTTGGGGTCAAGTTTAAATAATGCAATGTACTAAATTCATAGTATTATGTAGTGGGAGTGAAAGTGTTTGTGTATATGGTGAGGCACTGTGGTAGCCTGGTGACCTATCGTTCAACTTGCACCCTACTTTTTGGATAATTTGTTGTCAGCCATAGATAAAATGACGGAATAAGTGGATACTGAATGAAACTTTGATAGAACAATTAATTTGTTGTGTGGCAATATCTGGGAAGCAAGCACTATGACTGTGTGGGCGGGGTGATGATGTCGATCTTTGTGCTGTCTGTGGGTGAAATGACTTTCCTTCTAATATGAAAGGTCATTTCAATCTGATTATGAGAAAATTACACCAAATGTCACATGTTGCGAACCACCTTTTAGCGCTGACACCAAAGGACCTTATATGCTGATATGCAGGTTAAGATATTTCTCTGTGTTTGAGCCATAGCTGGCAGTTCTGATGTTGACATCTAGAACACATCAAAATCAATCCCAAGATAAGGTGATATGCCGGGGGTTGTTGCCCTTGGCTGCTAACAGTCATAAATCTCGGAACTGTAGGATCAGGAAACTCACTTATCACATACTACCAAATTAGGAATGGTTAACATTTTGCAGTATTTGGTGCTGTAAGTTGTGATGAGAAGGCACTTCATTCTGCGGCGGCAGCACGAAACGGTAACATTACCTCTAAACCTCACTGATTCACGTACACAGATGTCTAATTGATTGGTACCGGCAAATCATGAGTTATGCCTGAACTAAACACGCTGGTGATGCCTTCACGTTTGTATGCAAATGCCACTTGATTTCCATTACCACACAGACAATCACAGTGCAAAATGGCATTTGATCACTCATTCACTTCTGGTAACGTTCCGTGGCTGACAAATCCTTGGGCTTTGTCGACTTCTCCTTCCCTCGCATTTACGCCTGCTACCGCGCGATGTCCTCCATCGTGCGCCAGCCACATTTAGCGCTGTACTCATCCTCTCCACATCTCCTGCTGTCTCCTCCTTCGGTTTCCTTTCTCAATATCTGTCCTTATGTTTCTCATATTTCTTCTAATTTGTAGCCTCCCAGCTCTTCAGTTGTTGCTGACAGTCACGGCTCCACCTTTTAACTCGCGCGACCACACGCCGTCTCTCGCGTCCATCCTCCTCTATCTATGACGGACTTTGTTGACACGACTCATCCTCTGCCCCTGGTTCACCTGTTGCCGGTCCAATAGTGCCCAGATGTTCCCTGTGTTGACGTGCTGACGTTCAGCGCTCTCTTTTATCTCTGAACCTGTCTTCAATCCTGGGTTAAATCACACAACATGGGGTATATTTTGGGTTTCTTCAAGCACTTTTAGAGGTTATGTAGGAAAATTGAAATTTGACTTTCAATATATTTTGATTCTTCATTGATAATTTATCATTATGGTACTATTTACATTCACCATTTTAAACTGTGTTTCTTTCATTTAAAGGCTGACAGTCAGTTGACTTCATTCACAACCATGTTGTCAGAGAATGGGTAATATGTGCTTTCGATTACAGCAGGATGTCTTCCATATAGCGATATTAAATCTAATCACTTCATGAAATGGTGCTAAACGACAACGAAATAACTACAGGTTTCAAACTTATAAAACAGAACATGAATTCAGTGAGCCGGCGGTATTCAGGCTCTAAAAATCAGGAAATGTTCAGAACTAGGAATGGACTTTAGCTCAAAGGTGATTCTGCTCAGCACCTCACAAACATGTAGATACTGTTCAGAGATATACGTAGTTTTCATTGGAACCACAAATTGCATTTGGAGATTTGGCTCAATGCCGCCAAAACTGGTTATAGTCCAGAGTGAGCGGAAGAGACTCTAATGTTTGTTGATTCGCCCGGCCATGATGATGGAAATGTTCAACTCCTTTCAGGGCACTCAGCAAATTTAAATCTCCTGACTTATAAAACTATCATCTTGGAAACATATTTACATATGGTGTGGTTGTCCGAAAAATGATCAAATTGTTGTGGATTGGACCAGACACTAAAATATTTTGGTTGTTCTAACAATCAGTAGTGAAGATTTACAGGAAGGCAGGTTACTGGAAATATAGTGACAGTGCAGACTTACATGCCTGGACCCTTCCAGATGATCTCTCACCATGAGGCCCCTTAGCATGCGGTTGTTATAAATCCTAGCGATACTCTTTTAACGCTATTTATTTTCAGTGGTTTACCTAGTGGTTATATTCAGCCGTTATGGTTTGTTCAAAAGCTTATTTCTGCAGGTGTGGGTGTACAGCTAGTGCTGACTTGTATAATTGGTCCATGCACTCTATGAGCAGGTGGTGTAGGCCATAGGTAGACCCACAGGCTAAGGTAACTGGAACATGGCTGGGTGGGACTGGTCACTGTAACAGGAGTTAGGGATGTGACTAGAAAAACCTGTTCGTTAGCAGTGCTAGGTGCGTTTTAATAAAACCGCGGCCTAATCGATGAAGTTTCTTCCTTGCCGAATCTTCTCTCATAGCAGTCAATTGTACAGACGGATCGAACAACCATCAGCATCCAGGAAATTCAGGTCAGTCGCGGTGGTGCCTCCGGTATTGCGACTGCGCCCAGCCCTGAATAGCTATCTGAAAGTTAGATGAAATATGCCGAATATGCGAACCGGACAGCCCATCAGATTTCTGAGGGTGGTTGTTGTCCGGCAGCAAGCTGGCGACACTGGCGCTTCTCTAAATCATCACCCCTCTGGGTTTCTCTCTGCTGGCGATCTATCCCTGTTGATGTCCTCTGTGTAAATATTCTGCAGGAAAATTCATCGAGGTTAAGTGTCGGATACCCCAAACCGCCAATCGACTATTGCATTCTGCCGCCGACATCAGCAAGTCTCCAGGTTCATTCGATCTGAGCTACCGCTCGTTGGAAAACGAGAGGGGAGGAGGAAGAAACCAGAGGTGCAGTCCGTGATGGTGCAGTTCTGGTGCCGCCGGGTGGTGCCTGATCAGGTTTGTTGGAAAATGAGCCGAATCCACAAGCCATTATGGATTGACCTGAAAATGATTGGCCAGGCCGCCTCGCTGACAGGCCTCACCGGTGCTTCAGCTCCAGCCTCTAAAGTAGCCAGGTTTAGAGAACGATGAGAAAAGGAGATGAGGCGTGTGGTGCCGGACAAGCACTGGACAAACAACTGGAGAATATTGTAAAGCAAGGTGGGATAAAACATATCAGTGAATCTAAAACAGTGGCCGGCTTGTTTGGTGTTTTTCTTCTGTAATTAACAGATAGCGAAACCACCTCCCTATTGTGCAATCTATTTCACTTAAAAGCTATCTCTCTTTGTCTGGCTGTACTCTTGCCTCTTTAGTGAGCATCTCCTCTCCTCCTTACAGTGAGCGCCTCTGACATGGTTGTTTTTATGGGGGGGGGTTAAGAATCTAGAACTAATAGCTGAACGATATCAAACCTTTGAAAATAAAGTTAAATTCAGATGATTTCTTTCTGTAAGACATGTCCATTTGGGTTGATGTTCACTGATTGAATATCTAAACGAGCTGATGCATGCTGCATATTCGATTTCTCCCCTGAAAAGTCGGCTGGAAATAACGTGGAAACTGCTCAAGCCTGTAACACCAACCCTCACGGACAGAGACCCTTATGACAGTGATTGTTTTAATTAGTGTTGACCTCATTCATGAACCTGGTCTGATCTTCATGGAAGCAGATAAGGCAGCCGACAACATGCAGGGCTGTTTCTCTGATTGTAAAAAGCCTCATTCATGCAGATGCTTAACACATTAGAACCATCACTTGGCAGCAACACTGCATGGAAGTATCTCAACTTTAAAAATAACCATGATTATACACCCTTGCTGTGCTAATGGGATAACACATGTCATACACACCTGGCTCCGAACACATGTTCACATGTAGTCACACGCATCACACACACACACACACACACACACACACACACACACACACACACGCCTGCCACACAGCAGTCAAGTGCTGCAGTGATGTGCACTACTGGACGACCCAGTAAACTAATAAACTAAAGGCCCTCTCAAATGATCACAGAGCACCAAATTTAAAACAGCAGCATGCCACCTCAGGCTAAACTGTAATAACCCCTTCTAGATGATTTATGAGAAATACATGACTATACATGCACTGCTTAGCTTCCTGAGTGTGAAATACTTGTGAGAGATGAACTCAGATGTGACATGATAACCTGTGCTGGGTTGTGGAGAGAAATGGAATAAAGATTTCACCATGAAGGACAAAAATGCAATGCATGTTTTGTATGTGTCAGAAATGTATTATTTTTCTCCAGTAAAAGTTTTAAGTGGTGTTTGGAGGGTTCACATTTTCCTCATATGGCACATGTGGGCAATTTTCTTTTCCTTGAGTTAGGGCATTTATGCCTTTACTGTATAGCTTTACAGTAGGAGTACAGACAGGCAACAGAGAAAACACCAAAAAACAAAACAAAGAAAAAAAAACAACCAAAAACCCCAGTCAGAATTAAACAGGGAATGCTGCAGGTTATGTTTATGGTGGTGTTGGCCGGTGGTATGCAACCTTTTTGGTTTGTAACCCCCAAAACAGAAGCAAAGTGTTGCTGCGACTCTGTGTAACCTTTCTTTTATTTATTTTTTTAGTCTCAAGTAGGAAAAATTATCCACTAATTCACAAGAGAGGAACTTAGAGGACAATATGAAAAGACTGACATAACTCTGTGTGGAAATGTGTTTTGTCTGTTTTTCTCTCCTGTTAAGCATCTTGTGGCCCCTGGTGGGTATCCTGACCCGTAGGTTGGGAACCACTGTCTTAGACTCCTAGGCCACCATAATTGTTTTTGTCTGTACTTGTTTTTATTTAAATTAAATTAATCTGTAGTTTATTTTATTAAAACATTACAATGCTGTTGTGCAGTAAGTGAAGATGGCTAAATACAAAAATTGCAATAACCAGTTACAGTCAATAGAGGGCGCCAACATACACAAAATAGAAAAACGAATGCATTACTTTGAAATTTTGTCTAGTTTAGTGGTTGCTACTTGATCATTTAGATTTTATTAGTGTGGCGCAACCTGGAAAAACTGGGAGATGACGGTGACCTCATTCATAACTAGATGTGTAATTTGAATTCTATCATTAGTTAAAATAACAATTACAGTGTTGTTTCTGCTGCAGGACTGAAATACTATATTAAACACATTATGGGAATAAGAAGAGCAAAACTTGGCAGCAGTGGATCAACCACAGGTCAATAAACCACAGAAAATCCTGGGAGAACAAAAAGTGCAATTGTAAGCTCATTAGCCACCAACTCATTAGTGAGTTTAAGTCGTCCACACTGCAATAAGTATGTAGTGATTTTTTCATTAAGGTCGCTCCCTCAAACTGGAGCACTTTAGAGGAAGCGTCCTAGCTCACCAAGGTTAGGAGGACACGCCCTTAACTTTGGAAACGGTGCAGTGGGTGCGTGTGCTCACCTCAGCTGCTCACATTATCAGTGGGAAAGGGGAAAAGGAGAGAGACTGAGGGTGGTAACTTAATATCAGCGGGTTCTCACTTCGCCTTTATCCCCCCCTCCTTTCCTCTTTGGCGCATAAGCCGTCGAGCTCAGCCCGCCGCTGCTGTATTTACCTCCCTGTGGTCCGGAGACTGGGGGATCCTCCACCTGCCGGAGAGCAGACACACCTCGGGATGGATGCCCTGAAATCCGCCGGCAGAGCGATTATCAAGAGCCCCGGAGTTCCGCGGCACACATGGGGAACTTCAAAGCACGAAAGTGAGTAAGAACAATGCGTGTGTTTAAATGTTCAGATTTGGTACACAATGTTGCAAAGATTTTTTGGGGGGCGATGTAGCAAAAGGTGGTATTATCTCTCAGAGAGGGAGAGGAGGACAGTGTGTGCCTCTGGCTGTTCGAAGTAAGCTAGTGGTCTGTTGTGTTTTATTACTGGAGAGCTTTTGTTTGTCTTGCGGCCAAATGTAGCTGATATACCGTAGTGCACAAAGCTGTACAGTTACAAGCTGTTTTATTGTGTTGTTAAGTCTCACTTGTAATTTACTTCACTTCCTCCTGAGTGATATACGACCAGTCCTACTGCCAGCCTGTGCCTCAACAAAACAACTAGCCTATTAGCATAAATTAGAACTAGCTAATTAGAAGTGGCACTGAAAGTTAGTCTAATAATCGAGTTGTCGAGCCACAAAAAATTGATCGGCAAACCTTTTTAAAGTCGATTAATTGGTTTAATTGTTTACTCAAGCAAAACATGGCAAATATATGCCGATTCTAGCTTCTTGAATGTGAGGATTTGCTTATTTTTATGGTCTATATTGGTTTGAAATTCATATTTTTGTGTTTTAGACTGTTAATTGGTTAAAACATGCGAAGATATCACCTCATCTTAGAACTCGTGATGGGCATTTTTCTCTTTTTGTGACATTTAATGGAGAAATCAGTAGTTCACAGTATGATACTTGATACTTGAAAAATCCTTTACGTGTGCATTTTTAAGCAATACATTCAAGGCAATATAATACATAGTTATTTAAGTTAACGCAGACTTTCATTAAAAACACTTACGATAGATAGATAGACAATCCACAACCAAATGACATTCAGTGATATACAACACCATGTACTTTATTGTGGGCAAGTTTTTCACATTATTCAGAAATTATTATACAAGTGATGCAAGATTGCTCCTGGACTACTACAGTGTGAAGTACAGGAGGTTGTGGGTGCTGAGTGAAGGGTCAGAGCAACAACCCTTGTCACACTGTCAGTGTCAGGCAGAGAGTGAGGGGGCTGCGTTGCTGCCTGCAGCTCTGCCGTCTCACTGATGTGTGAAGTGTTGTCTTGAACGCTTCCTCCTTGCAGCTTCATCGCCCTGCAAGCTTTTCGCTTCCATAAATGTCAACATGCTGATTTTGCCTCATCCTGAATTCCCGCTTAGTGAATAATCAGCCGCCCATGTCAGCTTTCATTAAACATGACTGATTAATTTCACAGCCAGGAAGATGTGCTCGGTTTCTTCACGCTCTCCAGGAAATGTTCTAGATGATTTATTGAATATTGAGTATTGAGTAGAGGTTTGTGGGATTTAAAAGTTTTCTCATTGGATTAGGGCATTAATGACTCACTCTGATGGTTTTAGATGCATTAGTTTCTCATTCTGAGCACAGGATGTCAACGTTAAGTGACAGGTTGTCCTGAATTGTTTGGGATGATGGCTGTTGATGGCTGCTAGGCTCAAACTTCAGATCTTAATTTTTGTGCAAACATTGATGGATGGGAGTAGTTATTATTTCCTCAACACCGCTAACATCACCATGCCTCCATCATTACCATGGCGACTTTATGATGACAAAAGCTGACAAGCAAACCGTCAATATGTTATCTGGACAGTCACTGTCAGTGTCACATTGTTAGCAGGAGCCTCTGCATTGTGTTTTTTCTTCTCTTATTGTTGTTGGCGTCAGAAGGAGAGGGAAGAAAGAGCAGAATGATATAGTCAGAGCAGACTCCAGCTGGATTTTAGCTCCTGATGACAGAAGCACTTTGTGCCTTGAGAGCCACCAGAGGAATCAGGCTGGAAAAATGTGAACACAGCAGTCACAAAACAGTACAGACAGACAGGGTGACTGCTGATGTCCACAAGCTACTTAGCAGGCAATTTTGGAGAGAGGACAGCGTCTGTATGCCAGCATGTGGCGATGCGTCAAAGATGGCTGTTGGAATGCAAATAAGGCAACATTGCAGCTGCTTGGCACATTCACACAAATTAGGTGTGATTAAAGTTAGAAAAAAAAGGTGATGAATTATTTGTGTCCTGTCTCCTGGCTGGAGGAAATTGCATAAATAAAGTGAGTGTGAAGTCACTTTATTTAAATAACCACAGTTAATGACAATAAACAGTTAATTTATGGACAGATTCTGTATATTAACTGTGGCTCTCCAAGTTGTTTGATAGTGAGATTATGTAGAGGCTTGGTCATATGACAGAAAATCAATATCACAATAAATTTCAACTACCACCATGGCATTTGAGTTTCTGCTTAGAGGTCATGTGTTAAATATGCCAAACTATCAGTATTAAAACATTAGCAGTAGTGATTTATTTTACATGAGACTGAAGAGTTAAGATGAGACAAGACCGAAGCACTGGAGCATGACTTGGATGTTGCATTTTTAAGGGGTAGTGCCACTCAAAAGCACACAGGGGTAGCTTTTAATTCAACGTGCCGACATAATTAACTTGGTTACTCCTTGACCTTTCTGCTAATGCCACTGTTAGGGCTGAACCTTCCCCTTGACCAGCACTTTGGTTAATTATCCTTTTAGACACGTACCTCATTACATTAATGGCAACTTTACGTGTCAGTCTGAATGCCTGAGTCAAGTATATGTAAAAATCATGATACAGTCTTGCAAGTTTGCACCAAGTAACATTTCTGCAGCACATCCAACACAGCAAAAGTGTGAATTGAATACTGTTAGATTAATATAAAGCCCGGAGCAGTGCAAGGTAAAATGCACAGTGATTACATGACTTATTTACCCTACTAAGAGCAGTGTAATTAGCCCATGGCTTAATTATCATGTTTTATGCACAGAGAAAATAAAAGTGGGTTAATAAGTCAGGACACATTGTAAATGAGCCAATTTTAAGACACTTCTCATATCAAATCAGTCCAAAAATGATTATATGTAGAGCAGGAATAGCAGGCTACAGCCACAGTATTAATCAGACCAGCGCACCCTGCCTAAATTCTTCTTTCTTGCATATCACATGGATAAAGTGATGAATATGCATACACCATGTGCACAAATAGATATTAAATGAGTCCCAACTTAACGTTTTGTTATTTTGTGCTTTGGTGCTGTGGGACATCATGGAATAGGCAACAAAATGTGCTGTCTAATATTTATCAGGAATTCTCTTTGAGAGGAGGGGGCAGGTGTCCCTCACACTCACAACAGTCATAATTTAAGGCTTCAATTGCAAAATAACTTTTGAATTGCACTGTTCGTGCAGCCCGTGAGAGATTGCTTTCCTGCAGTGTCATTGCTCTTTCTCGTGCAGCAGGCGCCAAACAGTGGGTAAACATTGTGGCTCTTTTCACAAGATGTGTTGTATTTCATGTCTGAAAAAGACTAAAGAATAATCCTGGATTTTCATGAAATTTGTTGTTGACGAACATGGTTCTGTGCATAGTTACCTCTTATTTTTTTTTGAACAAGATATTCACACCCCCAAAATTTGAACCTGACAAACTGAAAAAAAAAATGAAATACCATGTTAAATTCTGAAATACTTTTCTGTCAAGATGGCAGTGACATTCCTGATGTGTGTGTTGAATACTGTATTCTACTGACAGTGTGCAAGTTTGACTAATCCATTAGTGCTTGCGACAGCTATTTAGTGCAACCAAATCTCTTCTTCTGTATTTAAATGACCTCAAGATAGGGCACACATTCGGCATGATAAATAAGTAAAAATCCAGCATGATTGGTTGCTCTATAAAGTTTATACTAGCCTTGTAAAAGAGCACTCTTTAAAAAAAAAAACAGAATAATTTAGTTTTCTGCCTTACTAACATAAAATGAGTTATTTCTGGACATGTACTGGAACCAGTCCTCAGTTCTGTAGCTAGCAGAAAACTGACACGTACAGCGCTTCCCCATCGCCCTTCGTGGCCGTCTGTTGTCATCTGTTGAGGTCAAAGCCACTGGCAGTACGGAAGAGGACACAGCATGTGCCTGGAGTACAAGCCATCCCTTTGGATCACGTCACGTACAGTAGAAACAGTAGGGACCTTTCTGAGTCTCAGAAGTCACACGCACTTGCCCTTGGCACCAAGGACATCCATTCTGTACAGTCTGCATCAGTTTAAAACTGTAGCTTTGGGACAGACTGACCGGTATCCAGTAAGACTGTGTGCCCTTTTTTGTCATGTGCCTTGTTTTGCGATGAATATATAAGTGCTTCTGTTGCACAGCTGTGTGATCAGTATCAAAGAAAAAAAAACAGAAAATAATGAGCCTCATGTAGTCCTTGAATACACAACTCAAGTGTGCCTCTGTTACATCCTCAAGCTTTGTTGCTGTGAGGAAAAGAACATGCAGTTTGTATTGCTTTGCGGCAAAGAGAAGATCTTGATGTGAAATTAGTGGACTCAACAGTCATTAGGTTCGACTGGTTGGGAACTCTGGCAGTGAGTACAGCCCGCGGTTCTATTAAAGCTGACAAGGAGCTTGACTGAATGACATGCAGGAGGCAGTGGTGTCAGTTAGCACTGCCCCTCGAGGAGCAATTATCTCTCAGTGGCTCGTTAAAACTCGAGAACCCGTGAGACATGGGCATACAGTACCGGTAAGGAGGAGGAGGGAGAGCAGAGGGAATGGTGGGAACATAGAGGAATAATGATGGAGGGAATGTGAAAGAGGGGGATGAAGGCTGGGATTAGAGTGTGCAGCAAATTACAGGGGATTCCTTTTGCTTTGAATGTGATAAATAAGATGAGGGGTTGATAATTGGGGACTGATGGAGCATTTGGATTTGTGTTATGATGCACCATTAAAGTGTCATCAATGCAGTTTTGATATTGAGTACAAAATCTAATCTGTCTGTAGCCTGGGAAGCCCATTTAGAGTTATTTCAAAAAGACATATTTTCCCACTTACCCCTAATGATGTCATGAGATGTGATTTCTGTCACTATGCTGATGCAGAGGAGATGACTGGAACTGTATGTGTGGTGCTCAAGGTTGTGGAAAATTCCAGTTAAAATGATCAACAGCAACAGTTTTCCCGTTTCCTCTGGTTTCATTAGAACTACAAGTTCGCCTATGCATTGCCTTAATGCAGTGCTTTCAGTGGCAAGGCCCTCAATTTATTCAACATGACGTCTACAGGAAAGGTTGTATTAGCATACAATATATGACCTTTTACAGCAGTGCCCTGTTTACAGTTGGACAAACACGCACACTAAAAATATAATGTACCAAGAGCAGACTAAAGACAGAAAATGAGAAAAAGTTACAGAGTCATTTTTAGGTGGCTATGTGGAATATTTAGAATATTTCTCACAGACGTGTGTTGTCTGTGCTCAAGTGGTGAAATGGAAAGTCTTCCATTCATCAGTTCTTCTGCAGGGTTTCTGAAGCATCAGGCAATCAGTGTGTGTACTCTTGCACACTAATGGCTGTCTTTACAAATGGCTCTGGCATCAGTCACAGACATTGCTACTTTACTAAAACGTAAATAATTAAAAACCACATTAATACGAAATCACAATATACTGTCTAAACCATATGGAAAATAATTTAAAACTGCAGTGCAGAACTTATGTCTCTCCCCTCTAACAGTGAGAGTAATTACACACTGTTGATCCGTGCTTATGACACCACACCATTTGTAATCCGTGTTTGTCCTCACTGTCGATCGCTTTCTTTTTAGACTGTAATCCTTTCTTTTTTATGTGATGAAAGAAAGATCTTTCTTTGATGGTTCTTTGGTTTTTCTGCCATAGCCTCCACCTGGTTGCTGTAGCCTGCTCTGTATTTGTCCCTGTATGGTTACTTCCCTCTTCACCTCTGGAAAACCAACCATTGCTTGTTGACATAAACCACATTGCTACTGGTGCTACTGCTACACTGATTTAATCAGCTCTCCCATCTCCAGACCCTCTCACCAGGTCTCATGTCTCATGTTGTTCCATATCCTGGTGGTCCACTAGTTCCAGTAATGCTTAGAGGAAAAATTCAGTTACTGCATCTTGCACTCTCCAGCATCTATATAGAATATACACAGTCATTTAAAAGACCAATTAAACCAATATGTGCTCTTATAGCTGAGCCTCACTGTATCACTCGATGATTTAACTGAGCACACTTCCCACCTATATGCTGCATAATTCATCCTCACAGTCTCATCAGTCTCACCAGTCGCGGACTGAGGATAGATTAGATGATAAAATGCTGCTAATGCGTTTTCATGGAGCATGCTTTGACGAAAGTAACCTGTAATGGATTTCTTATTTCAATGATCAGCATTTGCTAAAATTGTGAGGTATAGTTTCCATCGGATCGCTGAATTTAAGTTAAGATAATAAGGATTTGGTTTCAGTTTGTGTTCTATAGTCCTCTGTAGAGTAGAGGAGGAACATTAAAAGGTTGAGACACTGTATTATTAGACAGTTTGCCTTTACTAGATTTAACAAACGTTGTATTTTCCTCTTTTGAAATGTACTTCATAGCCATTTCCCTTTTAGTGCATGTGAAATGAGCAAAAATGACTGCAAACGTGATGTTGAAATGCAGTTTTATTTAGATGCATGAATAATAACTCAGAGGATTTTTGTGTGAGTGCATGGCCTTTTGACTCTCTCCACTTTGGTCAGAAGAGAACTACATGAGCTAAATCCCCCTATGAGTGTGATTAGTTGGATTACTGTCAAAGGCACAGCTACATCAGTGACAGCTCTGCACAGACTTTTATTTTTGCTTCTTATTTGACTCTTTCCCCCTTCCCACTTAGTTTCATTTCTGTGAAACTTTATGCATTCTTTTATCATAGTTTTCTTAAGTGGTATTATTTTGTGTCTCTGAGATTAGATTTTAATACAGTATTCAGTTTGGAAGATTACTAATATCATGCATGTCTATTACCCAAGTGCCCAGAGTCTGACTTGTGCTCTTTTTAGCCTTGCAGCAAGACTCTGGTTATGGCAGTGTGTGCTGGTCAACCAAGCACTTTGGTCCAGGCTGAAATATTTAAACAACTATTGGACAGACTGCTTTGAAATTATGTTTATTATTAATTCAGACATTCATGTTTCCCAGAGGATGAGTCCTACTCACTTTGGTGATCCCCTGACTTTCTCTCTAGGGCCACTGTTGCATGGTCATGACACTACGTTTAGGCATTCATGTCCCTCTCAGGATAAATTGTAATAATTTTGGTGATCCCCTTGTGTTTAGTGCCAGTTAACAGTATTAGCATGCTAACACTCTAAACTTAGATGATGAACATGGTAAACATTATGCTGAGCATGGCTGTAGAGTGGCCTAATGGTTAAAGTTTCTTGTTCAATAGCTTATATTTTGTGCTGCAGAAAATGAATATCACCCCGTCTGTGTGAATCTATTATCTGTTTAACTAAGGTTTACTAAGGTGCATTTTTTGGTATTTTCTTCAGTCAAGAGGAGATGGAGTATTAAATGGATTTAGGCGGTTGTCACACCAAACATTAGAACGTTTGGATATGGGACAGGTGCTATTCAAAGCCTCCACTGGGTTGTAGGTGCTTCCATATAACTGTTCCTCTTGTCACACTTGTCGTCTTGTGTTTTAATCCTGCGGTTGCCATGGGTATTTTGAAATTTAATAAAGCCCCATTCTGTTCCTATCGTAGGTCTGGGTTTAATCAAAGCTGAGTGGGGAGCCCATCTGTCCTTTATTCTGCAACTATGATTCATGTATTAATACCCTAAAATCCCAACAGTGTCAAGGAGATTCACCTTAATTCTTCCTTGTGGTTCAAGGATAACGGTGGACGTTTTAGCTGAGAATACATCGCAGAGTTGGGATTTTATCTTTCTCTGTAGTCAAAACAAAGGGGTTTGTGCAGAGACTCTGAAATAAGGATTTGTGAATGATCAAACAAGGTGTGTGTGTGTGTTTTAATGCTGCCTTCACAGTACGTATGTGCCAGGGGGTTTGGTTGAATCTTTTTAAACCATTTTTTCATTTTCTTGGGAAGGTTACAGCAAGTGTCTCTTAAAATGGATCGACAGTTAACTTTTACATCAAATTCCTTGTATATCAGGCTGAAAACTATCCTCTAACAACTCAGCGTTCATATATTGAATCAGATTTTTCATGACGGCAATGTGATTTTTTTTTTTTTTTTTTTTCACTTTTCCACATGCTGTCTTGTGGCTGTTACATTTGAGCAGTGAGTATATTTTCTTCACTGTTGCTCTCCACAAATATTGATTTTTAAAGCCTTGGCCTCATGTTATTAAAAACAGCGCCACATCATATTCTATATTGATTTTCTCAGTCAGTCTCTTGGGAGTTTTATTATGGCAGGTGGATAACATTTTCTCATGGCCCATAGTATATATACTGTGATGTAAATAACTATGTGTGGTAACGCATATGTTTTTTTAAGACTTTCAAAGCCTACATTTCTATCTCTGTCTGCCAGTTTAACAATAATAGACATGAGGGCATCCACCAGTCCTACAGTGTGTAACTAAATACATGCCTGGTGCCCTGTTTCACTTCCATTAATACTTACATGTGTAATCAAACTACGGGTTTAGCGTCTTTGTTCATTATTATGCTGCTCTGTGCAGTCTCTCTGGAGTGTTTTTAGCACCAGGAGCACTCCCTGGCCTGAGGTGTAGTGAATTATGCAAGACAAGGAAACTGAGAGACCCTATCTTGGGAGAGTTGCTTGTTCACACGACTGTAGCAACACACACATGCACACAATCGAGCCTCCTGTGTAGTGTTTACAATGAAGTCCTTACATCTAAGTCCTTTTTCTGTTTGATGTCCATGACAACTGTCTGTGAAATGGGATATGCTGTCACTCCGGTCTAAGAGTTTTTGTGCATGTTTTCAACTGTTATGCTGTTGGGGTGTGTGTATTTGTGTGTATGTGTGTGAGAGAGATTAAGTACTGCAGATGCCTTATTCTCTCTCTCTCTCTGTGTGTGTGTGTGTGTGTGTGCGTGTGTGTGTGTGTGTGTGTGTGTGTGCGTGTGCGTGCATATCAGCTGAACCTGCTCCTCCATTGGAGAGCTAAATCCCATCTCCATGCTCTGTTCCTCTGAAAAATTCAAACTCCCCTCACCATTTCTGACACGTCATGTCCCTATCTGAGCTCAGCACCAAGAGCTGAGGAACCCGCTCCTAAAAATAACCTTACACTTGTCAAAGTGAAAATGGAAAACTTCTGTATCTCATTGCTATATAGAAATACAGTGTGCATTCTATTCTGGTCAGAAAAAAGCAATGAAAAGACCAATAGGGGTTGTCTTGTAAGACAAGTTATTTTGGTGTTGCGGTTGTCAGACCTAATTGAGATGAGCTGTGAACGTTCAAACGAGCGGAGATAAATAAATTGGATTTTAACTGATTCCACTGATCATCTTAATGTTAATTATGAAGTCAGAAGCTGACGATTAACTTGAAAGCTGCTGACAATTTTAAGAAAAGTGCTTGCTGCTCTTTGCATATAATTTTTTTGTCTTCAATTATTTACATATATTTTGCAGAAAAAAATACTTTTGGGTTTAGCTAGGGCCATATCATGAATACAAGTGCCTAATTTCCCCAGGGACTGTAGGGACATGCCTCCTGTTATTTTTGTCTCGCCCACATTTATGGTTTCAGTTTGATTTAGTCACTGAAAAAAAACTCTCTAAACAGTCCTCCCTTACTATCTTGCTGCTAAAATGCTAAAATCAAGATGAGAGTTGATTTTAAGTTTTCATCAGATCCCAGGGTCAGGCCTCTTAGGCAGTATAAAGGTTGTCCCATCTTATTTCTGGAGGTTGTAGGGCCAGTGTGCAGCTTGAGAGGAAGACTGTAGGCAAAACACAGGGCTGAAAAAAAGCACTGCAACCCCCCTGACTTCTGAGACCAAATCCTTGCATGCAGAGTACCTGCTTCCCTCTGAAGCCAAATCCAGCCCAGGAGATTTTAACTTGCACACTGATTTCAAACAAAAATATACCAAGAAAATGTGTATACTGTAATTTATGTTGAATAATAAGGCATAGCTCAAGCACTCACATTGATTGCCTTCTTTAATATCCTGATACTCCAGAGACATGAGACCTGAGCCGAGGTATCCAGCTGTGTCAGACTAGCATCCATCACTCACATGGAAAGGTCTAAAGTGCTCTACCGCATTAAAGGGGATTCCTATGGGAAGCCCTTGTCTATTAACGAGGCACAGAGATACACTGTCTCAAATGAGATCAGCAGCTCTCAAAGGTGACTTGTTTTTCTTTGGTGTGATAATGGATGGGGAAGCTAATGATTGCTCAAGTAAAGTGCTGTTTTTCTAGCACTCAGCTTAAGATGGGGATTTGGAAACCTGCTTTATTCTTTTTTTTCCTCTCACAGCTTTATCCTTGAATAGAAAACAAAATATTAACTATAAACCTATTATTTCATGAATGGACTTCTTTTGAAGGAGCTATTTATAGTTGATGAAGCTGTTGAAATAGGAGCCAGCAGACTCCAGCGGGAAAAGATCTGTATCAGCAAAGAGAAAATCACGCCCTGTTTGAATTGCTAATGAAAACAATCCTTCCACGGTGCTGAACGGTTATACTTCATGAATAAATAGCCTTGAGGAAAGATTTCTTTCGGTATGGAAGTGTCTGAATTGTTAATGTGGTTGTGTTATCATGGCATGATTCTGAAAATGTTTACTTTTTCTCAAGTGAACTTTACTGTACCTCATAATATAGGTGTTGCCCTTGTTCTCCACATTCTTAACAGTCTAGTCATGAACAATCCTGGCTTTACTTCTAGAAACAGCTTAAAAATGTTAAAGTAAGAGGGACAAATGTGCATTCAGGTTATTTGGGCAGAAAAATTGACCTTGGTGCTTCAGACCTATATGGAAATCTCTGAAGTATTAATTTAACAGACAGCAGCAGCCTACATGTCAGGCATAGACAAGCAGTAGCTGCTGAGTCACTCAATAAAAATGATCCAAGACACTTTCAATGGACATTTACTGTGCAAGTCACCTCTCTATTTAATGCCCTTTAGTCAATGATAAACTATAACTGTCAGGAGACTGTAAACAGTCTATATATAATCTCTCCTCTTGCCATAATGTGTTTGATTAATTAGCACACATTGAAGCAGATAAATGAGCATTTAAATGGCTTTACCCAGGACTTGTCTGAATAAAGCTCTTATTTAACAGAGGATAGGCCTCATGTCCTTATGCCCGAACAGCAAAACAAGTTGTCAGTGCCCTCTTAAAAGACTCGTATGACAGCACCAAACTATGTTCATATAAGCGTTTTCTCACAAATTTAAATCCAATGTTCACCATGCTTTTAGCTCTGTTTTGGTCTCCACCGACCCTTGAGGGAAATATCTTATGTTCACCAGCTAGGACTAACTTTGTCTGTCTGTCTTTTTGTGAGGTGTTAGGTGATCATTCTCTGTGAGTTTGTCACAATGAGTGATCCTTTTTACAGTCCACATTGTCATTTGATCAATTGTTAATATAAAAATATCAATTAGTGCAGCTTTAAGCCGTTGAACAAACTGTCTTGTATTTACCTTACTAGTCATTCAAACGTTAGGATATGATTGTAGAGTATCATTTGTATCGACCAGTTAGATATATAATACACACTTCCTGGGACAAACACAGGTACCAGAATACAATGAGTACTGTTTTCAGTTGTTGTTCTAGTGCCACTTTACTCTGTGGATTCTGCATCCTGGAACTGGGCCATGTGGTGTGTTGGAAAAAGAAAAATCATTGTCTGCTTATCTAGCTCAATCCTTCTGTGTGGCATCACACCAAGCGGACCCTAACTGTCACTGTCTGCAGAGCAAATATTAGTACAGTTTTCACAGTGGGATGCCAGCTATAAATAGAGTACAGGAAGTCATCCAGGAACAAAACCCAAATGTCTCTGTTGACTTTTAATTTGCAGCATGTAATAATGCCTGCCCGCAAAATAACCCCAGTGCTAATCCCATTTCATTCTCTGGACACTTCTGAGGACGAAACATGTGTCTTAGAGTAAAGAAGATAAGGCTTTTAAACTGCTGTACAGTATGCGAGGACATCAGTTTGATCCTTTCTAATTAATGATTCATGGAGCCTTTGGAGGACGGCTCCTGATGGGAAGGTTGAGGCCTATGTTTTTGCATAATAACTGCATTCCAAGGCAATTAGCATTCAGGACATTATAGGAGATTCTTTTATCAAGCTGTGATTGTGTTTTCGTTAATCATTTTTAATTCTTGCTTATCACGTGCTGTATCTTTCATGCTTTCAGGCACACTTACCATTGAAGGCTGAATTTCATTATGTAAAAATGACTGATATTGAGTGGTATCTTTTTAAAGCATTTAACCACCTGTTAATAGCTTGAAACCTGTTTTTTTACATTGAGATAATCTTTATTTCACCTCATAATTTGGAGCTGTAGGATAGTAAAACCTCATAATGTCAGTCAGTTCACAAATTCATGTTTCTTACCTCATATTCCCAGTCTGACCTAATCAGCTTCCACTTTGCAGTAGCTCTATTTGTTCAGCCATGCATATACTAGATAACTCACATCATCATGATTTACAGCTGATAGGGATGTTTGAAGTGAAAGAAATTAATGAGGGGTTTTGGTGAAAAGAGGATTATGTTGGAAGATCCACACCAGCACTGACTCATTCAGTGACCTCCGGGGCAAATAGTTGATTCATGAACCAGAATTATTTTACTCCAGAGATACCTTTTCTGTCAGTGTAAGTGAAATAAAAGCTTAAAGGAATAGGCATGATGACTCCACGGTGCTTAAAATAAAATAAAAAAGTAGGCAAAAACGCAATTCCTTTACGATCCTCAAGGATTGAATCATGCCTTTTATTGGTTTTTGCTTACATTTGTCTTTTTCTGGCAGTTTTTGTGAGGAGAAAATGAAATGTGAGTTCAAATGTGAGCTAAATCCCTCCATAGAAAAAGCTTCTGCAAAGCTCTCAAGAATGTTGTAATTGAAAAAAACAGTGATGAAGTGGCTAATGAAAAAGTGGCTGTGCAGGAGTTGATGATCAAAATAAAAGAACAAGAGGAGAAACCACCCATTATAAACCATTAGATTTTTAAACAGATTTTTGGTTTCTGCTTTTCTCTTGAAAAGAACCTACTGCCTCATGTAATTTCCATCAGTTAGATACAAGTGATATAGATGAATACACCTTTAAATAAACCAATGCAATCAGCAGTAAAACGCAGTATGTGAAAATGCACTCCATTTCTGTTTATTCCTGCTAAAAAAAAACAAAAAAACAAAAACAGCTTGGCAGCACTAGGTGACTTATTTGGCACAGGGCCGTCATCAGGGTGTGTATGTAAATATATGATTAGATTCCTGCTAAAATAAAAAACCCAAACAACTTGTTTAGCAGGAACAACTTATTTTACCATTCCCCATGTCACATACTAGAACCAAAATAATTAGCAACTGTTTTGATATTCATTCAATATTTAAAGTGATTTTTCATGTAAAAACGTTCCAGCTTGTCATTTGTGTGAATTTGCTTCTCTTCTTAGTTTTATGTGATAGTAAATTGGAAATCCTCCAGTTTTGGTGTCTTGGTTGGACAAAACAAGCAATATGACGACATCCCCCTTTGGCCTTAAGAAATTGTGATGGACATTCTTCACTGTCTCTGTCTCTGTAACATTCCTGTTGCACCAGGTTTGTGTATGTGTGAGAACAGTGAAGGGAAGAAGGAAGTCAAAGCTGGGGTGGTGATGGACACAGGGGATGTTTAATGTTCAGCTCCAGAGGTGGGAGTTTTATGTACTGCTGCATTTCAGAGCGCAGGGTAATTCTTCTGTTATTTAAGCACTTTATGCAGTTTGTACACTTGTTTTGATGCCTGGCCAAAGTGCTCAGTAAGATAATTTGCAGGTACCACCTCCCTGCTGCTGCTGGGTTGTTAGTGAGGGAGCCTGTGGTTGCTTGGCAACAGATTCTGTTTGACGATGCCATGACTCTGTCTTTGTTTCTTGTTGATGTTGTCAACATTTGAGGTGTAGCTTGCACTGTAGCTGTGAATGATAGCCTTTGTTTAATTCTGTAGGGTACAATCAGAGCCACAGGAAGTATAGGTACAGAGGTGAGTAGGGAAATTAGAATTAAGAAAAAGGCAAGAAGAGTGAGAGTAGGAAAAGAAGGACTTGGCTCTTCTTGGTTCCCCCTCAAGGCAGAAGCAGGAAACCAGTTACACCCCCACCCCCACCCCCCTACACATACGCAGTATCCCAGCCCACTATCTTCCCTGAATGTTCGGCCTATTTTCCCTGTCAAGGTGGTCTCCTAGATTCAAGTTCCATCAGATGAGTAAAACAGTATGGCTATGAGATTATATAAAGGGGGATGTGGAGGATGGGGGTGTCGGAAAGCCGAACGTTTCCTTCCACATGTATTGCTGTTGTACTCTTTCCACTGGATTCAAACCAAGATGGAGTGTGACACTTCCTTAGAAACCATCATCTACTTACTGACCTGTAGGGAAATGGAAAACGGGGAATACTTTTGTTATTTTGACCCTGGAGCAAACATTATTCCAACAGTTTTTGCAATTAACTCAGATGATGGTATCCGTGTATGTGTGTGTGTGTGTGTGTGTGTGTGACCCCTTGCATGCCTGCGCACATGCCCTCTCTTGCTATATCGTGCCTGTGTGCATATCTGCACAGCTTCTGTTCGTGTTATTAATTAACCGTCGGTGTAGGTGTTCAGCCAGAACAGAATTCACCCGTGGTATGATTTTGACTTCTCAGTGCAAATTAAATTACTGAGCGCCGAGCTCGAAGAGACAGCTGGTGATCGCTGCATGTAGCTGAAGGCGTGCAGAGCACATGGTACCTATTATACTACAACAGCTCTTCCCCAAGTCAGCTTAGCTACTGTGAAATGCTGCACTTGTCAGTTGTTTGTTCAACAAAATGTTGAATATTTCACAGCCTTCAACATCTCTGGGCAGTAGAGTTAGAACTTTATTTGGATACATTTGGGGGCCTGTGCAGCAAAATGTCATCAAATTGCTGTGTGCCTTCATTGTAATGCACTTATTCCTTTAGTGTGTGAATGTAATGGAGTCAGTGCTCTTACTGCAACAGCCCAGGTGTGAAAGTGTTGCCAGCCATCAGTTAAATAAAGATGCAAACGTCATCAGTGCACCACCATGGCCCCAGCTTCCCTAATCGTGTTTTGTGCTCCTTTAAATTAGATCACCCTGATGCACACACTCTCTCTCTCACACACACACACTTGCACAGATTGCAGCTGTACACATATACACTGGCCTCCTAAAAACTCCAAATGGCACCTCTTCTTAGTGCTCCAGAGTATTTTCTTCAACGTGTTAAAATCCAATTAGTCTCTCTTCACTTGTTCCTGTCACTCTTATCAGTCCTAGCCCCACTGTAGACTCACACAGGATTTATTAAAAATTTAAGCGCTCCTCTTTTAGGGGGATAATATATTGGAAACCCTGCAGCATCAACATGAAGCTCTTTAATAATTCATGTGTAGCCTGGTGAAGACACAACATGGACTGTAGTACTTTAGCTTTGTAGTGCTGTGACATTTTAAAGAACGCTACCGTGCAATAAAGCTTTTGACCAGGAGCTGCTGTATTGCAGCTTGGGATGACCCAAACTATAGTTAAAGTTTGATATTATATAGTCTGTCCATTCTAGTGTGGCATGTGTGCATTCTACATTACAATGCTAATGGTGGCAGATTTAAAAGTTGTAGTAATTTTGAAACAATCTGTCTCTGATTTCACACAGAGGTAAAAAAAAAAAAAAAAGAAAAAAAAAGAAAGCAGACTTCCTGTTTCTAGTTGACCCCCATTGATTTTGTCGTCTGAAATGACGACTGTTGCTAGCTGATTTTACCACCTGCTGATAGCTAGTTAGCTAAGCAGCGCTTACCTCCATGTGTTGGTTGAAAAGTTTGTCTCCTTACTTTAAAATGTGGACTTGTTTTAACATGTGAAAGGGCCTTATATATGCACATTTGCTACAGAAATGATACAGTGCTAAAAGACTGGGGCTAGAGCCAGATGTCCCAGTTAAACATCAGCAGCCTCACCAGTCTTACTGCAGCCCTAAGCACACTGCTAAGCCAAGACTGGACTGTCACTGTTCATTGGAGAGGTTTAATGAGGAATTTACTGTCATTTCTGGCAATAACTGAAGTTGTTTATAGTGTGGTATTGGTTGAAAAAATGTCTTATACACTCATGTAGATAATTTTGTTTGTATTTGCCATTATTATCAAATATACACAGCTGACAATTCTGCAGCCCATTACAACTGAAGACAATGGAATTGTATTTGTTTGTGATGTTCAGCATCAACATTAAAATCCTTCAGACAAATACAAGACTAAAGTGACTTTCCCGAGACAGTGTAGTATCCCTTATCTCATTATACCTTTGTGTTGTTGGAGTGTTCTTGTGCAAAAGACTGAAACCCCCATGGATCAATAGTGTATTAAAGAACCATTCTCAAACAGTAGTTAACCTTCAGGCTCAGAGCAGCAAATGTATTAGATTTTGAACTTCCACATTAAACAAAATCCGTGACTCTTGCTCGTAATTGTCATGCACCTCTCATCCAGAGCAGTCAAAAGCAACAAACCGTGCCATCCACTATGTGTCTAAGCAATCAAATGCAATAACATCAAATATGCTCTCTGGTTTTGAAGCAGCCCCCACAGTGTGACTGAAGATTAGTTAATAATTCAGAGTTGTTGGAAGCGGTGTTAACGGGGATGGTGTTCTCTGCTGTTCCTCTTCACAGCTGCATGGGGCCTGCCAGTGACAGATGGCTCAGCCCATGTGGAGAGTTTGGTGCCAGTATAGCCCAGTAGAGTGTTGGACAATGATTATGTGCATGTGCGTCTCTGTTTCACTTTCTGTTCTCTCTCTCTCTCTCTCTCTCTGTGCTCTTCCTTTCACACTCTTTATCAATCTCAGGCTCATATTTTATTCTGTGCTATTTTGTGGTTTTCTTCATCATAGCAGACTTTGGTGTTAAAAGAAAGCTTTGAGATGCTGTGGATGATGTTTCACTTATCGCCCCATTAAGTTTATCACAGAATGTGTTCTGCTGCATATTTTTGTTAAGTTTTTTCTGTCCTGATGCTCCTCTGCGGGAAGTCCAGGTGTCTCTTAGAGATATTTTAAGCTTTCCGCATGGGCACAGTCCCCGTCCCTGCTCACAGTAGTTGGCTAGAGGACAGCTCGGTGCTACTTGTTGGAAATCACAGCGACAGCAGGACATCGTAGCCATTCTCAGAAGCTGAGCAACATTTTTTTTTTTCTAATATTCATACTGTTTTCTATTGCAGAAATTCTAGCTTCTTAGTTAGTAAAAGATGGCAACAAATCTCTCTCAAATCTCAGCGGATTTAAGGGCGCAGGATGGATTCAAATTCAGAAATGCAATCTTACAGTTGCCTGGAATATGAGGTTCATTTATGGATGGCTGTGCAGTCCAGGAGTCTATGTTTGAAGAGAAAATAAATGATCATACCATCTGCTTTATCTGAAATAACCATATGTAATACTCAGTAGAAATGATCAAACTATTGTACTCTTACTGTCAAATGCACATGCATTTTTAAACTTCTCTTATTACAAGTGCAATAAAAACATACTGCTCCAACAGAGAGACACTTAAAGTTCACAATGAAAAATTTGTTGTGTAAAGTCTGAGTCTGTATATCCACACCACTGTCTGCTCAGCTGTGATTTTACTCCATCAGCTCACATGCTGTCTGTGCCGAGCACCGTAAACAATCTGCTCAACAAACTATGCAACGAAGACACAGATTCTGACAGAATTTATACACGATATGTCACATTCATCTGTCATTTGCAAGCATTCAAAAAGATTGTATTAGTTTAGATATTTTTCAGGATTCTTAATTAATAAGGCTCATTTTACCACTACTACTAACCATTCTTGTTTTTATCTTACTGTATATCTTTGTTCAGCTGCATAACATAACCAGTAACCAAAGCCCTGTCTTTTTGTCCCATCAGAGCTGCCAGAGAACTGGACTGACACCAAGGAGACTTTGCTGGAGGGGATGGTGTTCAACGTGAAGTACCTGGGTATGACACTGGTGGGCCAGCCTAAAGGAGAGGACATGGCTTCAGCTGCCATTCGCAGAATTGTTGCCACTGTGAGTCACTGCTCCGCTTTCTGACTCAAATAACTTTATAATGCATGTATTCTACCCTGACAATTTATAATCCCTGCTTGACAAATCTTGTGCACTCTTTAACATATTCTGATATTTGCAAGCAATGTCGCCCAAAATTCTGTCAGCGAGATCAGCACCTTCATTAGCAACATGAAATTTCAAGAGTGACATTGTGAAGATTTCAATTAGGGGTGCTTTTTATAGAAATTCTCCTGTGGATTTGTGAAATTACAGCCTCAAACTGCAATGCTCATTATTTGAATGACATAAAGGGGATAGTTGTTAAATTTTGATTTTATCCATGCTATCCTGATGACCCAGGACAATGTTTTTGTCAGGATAGAAGTTGCTAAATGGTTGCACTGTATCTACAGTATGTACAACTTGGGGAACCACTACAATGAAAACAATGAAAGGGGGACTCGCTCAACTCAGCAAATGTATTTTCATGGTCAGGAAATTATTGTCATAATATTCTAATTTGTATTCATTGATCAGTGTGCTGTTCTACAATTAAGGAAGCAATAAAAATGTGCTATGTTTTTTGTGGATATTGGGAAATTGTTCAGTAAACTGCTAAACCGCCCATTGGAATTACTTTAAAACTAAATAATGAGTGGTGAATTCCCTCAGCTTTGTCTAATTCTCCAGGCATGTACTTTATAGTTAGGTCATGTTTACATCAAGGTCAGTATGGCTGCATACTAAATCATCGCTGCTAATCCAGGATTAAAGGAGTTGTACGGTCGCAGCAGTCAAATCAGTGATATGATGTTTACTTAACAGCACTGAGCCTCACAGGGGATTTCTGAGCATGGTTCTCCATGTCGATTCAGAATCCTGTCAATTCACAAGATTGTTTTGGAAAAACTGCAAATAAACTGCTGCATATAAACCAGCCAGTCTGTAGACATACAAAAACTCCAATTATCGGCATATTTTGCACACAAACCTATATGATATATTCTTCCCTTCATGCACACACGCGCTCACCTATTCACTGAATGCTGCCAACAATGAAAATGTCTTATCTGCTGGAAGGCTTTCTCTGCGGAAAGAAAGGCCTGGCACACGCAGTCTAATCACAAACCCCCCACTTCTCAATTAGAGACTGAACCGAACCTAATGGTGGGATTAAGATTCAATTGATTCGTACCAGGACAGAAAAAAGAAACTCAGTTGTCTCTGTCTGTTTCCTTGGAAACCAATCAACCTGAATGGGGTGACTGAATACATTTGTGACTTTCCCATTTATGACATGCTGTAGTCAGGAGTGATAAGACAAGGCAGAGGGACCGAATGTATAGAGAGTGGCCGAACTTGGCGTATCTCAAGCTGACAGATTGTTTTTTTTTTTGTTTTTTTTCTTTTCGTCTTGTGGCACGACACTTGTAACATGACAGTAGAGAATGTGGTTGTTAGCACTTCCTACATCAATGAGCTGCCACAGTCAGGCACGGCACCCTTTCCTTCCCGGTTTCTTATACTTTCAAGTGATGTGCCGTTTAAGTAGAATGTGCTGTTCGTTGTCACCGTCTCCAGGGTGTTTATGCTCCAACAGAAAGCCATGGCACTGTTCCTGTTGTCCTTGAGAAGCCCTACTTCTCGTTTAAGCACAGATCCCACTATTTTTCATCCTTGGCCTCTCACCGCCATTCGCCTTTATTTCACCTCCTGAAAAAGTGGAAGAGTCCTCATGCAGGGTGAACGTATACATTTTCAATGAATGATGAAAATACTTCCCTCAATTTCCCCCTTCTTTTTTCTTTCCCCTCTGCAGTCACTTTGCCGGATATCATTAGGTTGTGAAACTAAACTGCCCTCATTTGTTCGCTAATTTCATGGGAAGGAGGTCACTGTGGTTGTCAACAGGCGCTCTCACAGACCACACGCTCAGCACTGTGGCTGTATTTTCTGAAACTCCAGATGGAGCAGAGCAGCAGGGGGAGTCAGTGGCTGCCAGGCCGACCTCGAGCACTCATTCTGGGCTACACGT